>PVKY010000841.1:0-39073 GCA_004027775.1 Bradypus variegatus
ATTCTTCTGCTGTATAAGATCAACAGTCAGTACCCCCTTTCCAGCACAAAGAAGGTAAAATGGTCATTGCCCAGATATCCGTGAAGATTGAGAGAAAGATCAAGTGAGAGGGAGGAGATGTAACTGAGAAATTAGAACATAACAAATGACCTTGACCACTGATTCATTATGTAGTTGGTTTTTGTTGTGGTGGTGGTGGTGGTGGTGGTGGTGTCTGGTGTTTTAGAATAGCCAGAAGGAAATACCTGAAGTTGTTGAACTGTAATCCAGTAGACCTGATCATTGATAATGATTGTATAACCATACAGCAAAAGAAAAAGTCAGTTGCCCATGTTTGTATGGATCTACTTCTGGATGTTTTGTTCTGTTCCACTGATCTATATCTATCTCTGACGATACTACGTTTGGTTAACCTACCTCTACTGAAAGTCTTAAAATTGGGTAGAGTGCAATACTAGTAGTCAATAAGAGGGAGGGGTAAGGGGTAATGGATGTTTGGAGTCTTCTTTTTCTTTTTATTTCTTTTTCTGGAATAATGCATATGTTCTAAAGAAGATCATGGTGATGAATGCACAACTATGTGATGATACTGTGAACTATTGACTGTATACTTTGGATGGATTGTATGGTATGTAAATATATCTCAATAAAATTATGTTAATAAAAAATTAAATTATTAAAAAAATACGGCTTCTATGGTTGTAAGGAGCAAATGGTGAAAATTCCTGTAAAGCAGTCTGTCCCCACCACAAATATGTCCACCTACTGGCATTGTGAAGGCATAGAGATGCCTGGACAAGGCCCCATGCTCTTTGTAGGTCAAATCATGCTTAGATGGTGGCACAGCAGCGAGGGAAGGAGTCAGGAGTCCTGGAGCCTAGCCCTGCTGAGCTGCCAATTCAAATATGATCTCCAAGTTTCCCTGCTTGGAGAATGGATCTAGCTCAACTGGTGGTTCTGGCCCTTTTGTGTGGCTCACTTGGCTTCTTTCCCATTCCCCAGGATCTGCCTCTGCCAATGATTCTGTGAGTGCTGGGAACTCCCTGCTATCCCTGAGGGCCCCTGTGCTGGAGTAGCCCACCTGTCTGCCCCCAGCATGGCGTCTGACACTCCCGAGTCCCTGATGGCCCTCTGCACCGACTTCTGCCTACGCAACCTGGATGGCACCCTGGGCTATCTGCTGGACAAGGAGACCCTGCGGCTACATCCAGACATCTTCCTGCCCAGTGAGATCTGTGATCGGCTCGTCAATGAGTGAGCAGGGCCAGGGAACGGGGCAGGGTGCATGTCTTAGCATGACTGTGTGTGGAGAGAGAGGGACTGTGTCTGTGCACCATGTGAGGGTTTGTATATGTACACATATGTGTGAGGGTGTGCATGCACATGTTGTCCGTGGCTGTGAGAGAATATTGGTGTATTCATAACCATAAAAGTATATGTGGTTATCCATAACCATAAAAGTTGTAGAGCTGTGACCCATGACATTCTTTGAGGTTTGTTCTCTGTCTGCTTGTTGGATCGTACTTTGCAAGTTGTCACTGTTATGTATATATGTTAAAGTTCGCAATGAAAAAAATGCATTTAAAAAAAGGTATGTGTGTGCATGATGGTATGTGTGTGGGTATTTACACATGAAGGAATCAGTGTATACACATGTGGGCTTCTGAAACACAAAGGTATGTTTGAGTATGAGAGTGCATGTGTGCATTTGAGTCTGTGTGAGAGAGAGCACACATGCACAAGAGAACAGACTAATGTGTGTGCTTGTGGGCTAAATGAGCATGGATGTATAGATGTATATGCCAGTGCTGGAATAATGGATTCGTGATCAGGGATTGAATCTTTTGGAAAATCTTTATGTGCCCTCCCCACTCCCCGCCCCCTACTGACAGGGCCTCTGAGAAGGATGGTGTGCATTCGCTGGCTGCCAGGAGCGCTGTCTGGATGCCCAGAAGGGAGATTGTTAGACCAGACAGCTGCATATGAAAGTGGGAACCTGTGTGTGACCTGAAGACAGAGCCACACTTGTAATAATGTTTTTGTTCTGAGCATTTGATGTGGGGCAAGCACTAAGTTGGACAGTTTGCAGACCAATGTTAGATTGGTTTTATAGATGAAATCTGTACAGATGAAGAAATAGGACAGGACGTGTTCATTTACTTGCATGCATTTTCCTGGGAGTTGAAGTTTAAACTCCATAATGTTTGACTCCAAAGCCTTTCCACCAGATCAGAATTCTTGCATGAGCTAGTACCTCAGAGTTTTATCAAGGGCTTGCCCTGTACCCAGCTGGAAACTCCAACCACTTGGCTTCATTTTCCTGTTTGAAAGGGCCCTGGGAGGGATGATAGAGAAACCAGAAGCTGGCTTAGGGAAGATGATGAGCATGGACATGGCAATCAATGTAGCTACTGCTCCATATGTGGAGAAGTGTGTAACGAGTGTGCATTTGGACAGAAGGTGTATGTGTTTGTATTGGGAATATCTAGGATTTGGGGGGTGGTAAGGGCTTGGGGTTTGCTATTGAGAAGTGGTCTCTTCATCACCAGTAGGTTACTCAGAGAGCTACCTTTGAGCTCCTGCTTCCTGGGGTACCCTTACTCACAGAGTCTCACCTGTAATGTAGTCAGGATCTATTAGGAGAAGGACAAAGAGGTTCAGGAAGGGGAGGGCCTTGTGCTGGGCCTTAGAGGGAGAACAAAGATCCCTGGGCTGCTTCCCTGAGCCTTTCTTCTCTCCCAGGTATGTGGAGCTGGTCAATGCTGCCTGCAACTTTGAGCCACATGAAAGCTTCTTCAGCCTCTTCTCGGACCCCCGCAGCACACGTCTCACCCGTATCCATCTCCGTGAGGACTTGGTGCAGGACCAAGACCTAGAAGCCATTCGCAAGCAGGTGAGGCCTGCATCTCCAGGGCACTGGGGATAGCCATGGGGAGGCTGGGCCAAAATGGCTCAAACAGTGAGCCAGGGCTGGGGCCATTTACCTCCCACCCAGGGATCCCAAAGCCACTCTTCCCTCACTGTGCAACCCCACCATGCCCACCTGTAAGCCTGGGTCAAGGCCTAGGGCAGGGGTAGGCAGGGGTGATGACAGAGCCGTGCCTGCTACCAGGACCTGGTGGAGCTGTATCTGACCAACTGCGAGAAGCTGTCCGCCAAGAGCCTGCAGACACTGAGGAGCTTTAGCCACACCTTGGTATCACTGAGCCTCTTTGGCTGTGCAAACATTTTCTACGAGGAGGAAAACCCAGGGGGCTGTGAAGACGAGTGCCTCGTCAACCCCACATGCCAGGTGCTGGTCAAGGATTTCACCTTTGAAGGTTTTAGCCGCCTACGTTTCCTCAACTTGGGCCGCATGATTGATGGGGTCCCTGTGGAGTCCCTGCTGCGGCCCCTCAACTCGCTTGCCGCCTTGGACCTCTCAGGCATTCAGACGAGCGACGCGGCCTTCCTAACCCAGTGGAAAGACAGCCTAGTATCCCTTGTACTCTACAATATGGACCTGTCGGATGACCACATCCGTGTCATTGTCCAGTTGCACAAGCTGCGGTGAGCTGTCCAGCCCAGAAGTGGGGAGGGGCAGGGAGGAAGGGAGGTGGGAGTTACCAGTCCCCGAGGGTTTATGAGCCCCCGGCCAGGCAGAGCATGGGGTTGGAAAAGACAGTCCTAGACCTTAAACCCAATGCTTCAGCTGGATTGAGGCTGTTCAGGGCACTTGGGTCCTGGCAAGTTTTTTTCCAGAATGCTCTGGATCAGTTGTGATAGAAATGGGCTCTCACCTATTATGGACTGAGGGAGCAAGGGTCTATGAGATAGCCTCACCTGTGCCCAGATTCTGACCTGTGCCCCCCACCCCAATCTCCAGACACCTGGACATCTCCCGAGACCGCCTCTCCAGCTACTACAAGTTCAAGCTGACTAGGAAGGTGCTGAGCCTCTTTGTACAGAAGCTGGGGAACCTGATGTCCCTGGACATCTCTGGCCACATGATCCTGGAGAACTGCAGTATCTCCAAGATGGATGAGGAAGTGGGACAGACCAGGTGGGGCTGCAGGCAGGGGAGCTTTGGGAACCCACGCTTTATTGTTGCAAGCGAGGAGTCATTCAACAGCATTTACCAACTGCCTTCACTGTCAAGGGCTGTGTGGGGTGCTGGAGATAAAGAAATGAATCATGCCCTGCCCTCTCAGAGTGCATGTGAGATAGGGGGAGACAGACCAGTAAGTAGGTCATGATAAGGGCTATGTTCAGGGAAGCACAGGCTCTGGGGTTGCCCTGAGGCTCTGGAAGGAGGAAGGAGGAGGAATGGCATCCAGGTTATCTTGAAGGCTTGCCAGAGGAAACTCTAGCAGAGGAAACAGCAGGCACAAGGGCTGGTAGATGAAGGCGAAAGCAGTGCTTGGGAAATTAGCAGACGCTCAGACCCACTGGAGCACAGCAGGAAGGTGGTGTTAAGAGATGGGGCTGAAGAATGCCTTTCTGTCTTAAGCCATTTTTCATGTTTTAATTTTTGCTCTTTGTACTGTTTATCTATATGCTTGTTCTTCACTGTTTCAAAGTTGAAATAAATTTATTTTTTGATGTTAAAAAAAAAAAGAGAGATGAGGCTGGAGGGCCTAGAAGAGGACACCCCAGGGAGAGGCCCTCTTTGTGTTGAGCCCAGGGCAACCCCAGGCCCCACACTGCTGATCCCAACATCCTCTTTCCCTAGCATCGAGCCTTCTAAGAGCAGCATCATGCCTTTCCGGGCCCTGAAGAGGCCACTGCAGTTTCTCGGGCTCTTCGAGACCTCCCTGTGCCGCCTCATGCACATTCCGGCCTACAAAGTGAGAGGGGAGATAGGGAGGACCAGGGAACCCTGGGAGAAAGGGGGCAGCAGAGCTGGAGGCACCAAGGTGTCTGCCCTGGGCCTAGAGCACCAAGCTGGGATGGGGGATCCCACCATTCAGCCTCTATGGGCTTTTCTGAGCATGCCCCATCCCCAGGTAAGTGGTGACAAAAATGAGGAGCAGGTTCTCAACGCCATCGAGGCCTACACAGAGCACCGGCCTGAGATCACATCACGGGCCATCAACCTGCTTTTTGACATCGCGCGCATTGAGCGCTGCAGCCAGCTTCTGCGCGCCCTGAAGGTCAGCCCCAACCCCGGTGGCCCCTTGGGCTCTTGTCCACCCCCATCTGGAGGAAGCTTGACTTTGTCTGAGACATGTCCCTAGAGCCCCAGCCCTGCCACTGGGCCCTGTCCCTCCTCTACATTGCCCTCTATCCCCAGGGCACTGGCACATCTACCTCCGGAACCTCACCTCTGCCCTCGCAGCACCTGACTTGCTGCAGCACTGGCCTTCTTCACACCCAGTCCGGAGCTCCGGCTTTCAGGCCTCGCTCCACACAGGGCCCTGGAGCACAACAGTGGGGCCTCCAGAACCACGGCCCTGTCCTAGTTTCTGCTTCCCATCCTAGTTTCTATCCTCGCAGAGCTTTAGGCCTGTCCCAGCACAACTTTAATGGGTTTCCCCAACCTGGGCCCCTGTCCTGTCTCCATATAGCTGGTCATCACAGCTCTCAAGTGCCACAAGTATGACAAGAACATTCAAGTGACAGGCAGTGCCGCCCTCTTCTACCTAACCAATTCCGAGTACCGCTCAGAGCAGAGTGTCAAGCTGCGCCGGCAGGTCATCCAGGTGGTGCTGAATGGCATGGAATCCTACCAGGAGGTGACGGTGAGCCCCCAACCTGCCGAGGCCCTGCATGCTCTCACCCCAACCACCCCTTTTCCTGCTCACCCTGGGCCCCAGCCATGCTGACTGGCTCATAGGTCCCTTAGAGTGCCACATATGCTCTCACCCTTTCCCACCTTCTGTACTGCCTCCCTCCCCAACTCCCCCATCCCACTGCAACATTCCCAGACTCCCCAGACCCAGCCTTCAGGTCCCCCATTACCCGGGCCCATTTTTTTATATATATTTATATATAAATTGATATATTTACAGGTATTAAAAAATTTATATATTTACAGATATAAAAAATAAAATAAAAATCACCCACTTCCCACCACCATTAACATTGGCTGTCTGTTGCTCTGGAATTTAGTCTTTGCATATATATTTAGTAAATCTGTGTTCGGATTTGGATCATACTGTGTGTACTATTTGTGTCACATGGATTTTTAACTTAACAGTGTCTTGTGAATGTGAACATCTGCCATATCAACAAATACATTTCTACAACATTTTTAACAGGATATTTTTTTCTGATTACAAAAGTAAGATGTTTAATGCTTAAAAAACAAAGCAAAACAAAACAAACAAACTTTAAGGAATATGAAAATATATTGACTGGAAAGTAAAAGTTGTTCACATTCCCATCTCTCCTGCCATAGCCGGTTCTGAGAGCTTACTTTCCTAGTTGTCAGTGCCCACACGGTGTGCAGCACCTGTGGAGCGGCCACCCTGTGGCAGACTGCACACTGGAGCCGGCGGTGGCGGTCCAGCCCTGTGCTCATGGACTCGCAGGACAGGACCCTGCCACACGCACAGGCTGCGGTGATTCAGTCAGTCCCTTCCTATTGAATATTTTAGTTGCTTTTTGTTTTTTCTGCTATTTCAAACAATGCTTTGCCAACTATATTTAATTGATCATCCTTGTAATACATTTCTAGAAGTAGAATTGCTGGGGCCAGAGGTGTGTGTATTTTCAAAGCGTTTGGTACATATTATCTTCCAGAAAGGCTATGGTGTGCTGTCCTCCCTCTGTAGGAATGAGTACGCCCACTTCCCTGCTGCCTTGCCAACTCCAGTGATCTTTTTTCCTACATAGAGATTGATTTTATAATCAGGTAAAAGGGGTGTCTCTTTTTCTTTTAATGAAAAAAAAAAAGCTAGTTTAAGACTTCCAAACAAATTAAAAAGTCCTATTAGAGAAATGGAAATTAAAACAAGAAGACACCACACTTCATCTCAAGAGAGCGACGATAGCCAGCATCAGGAAGGTTCGGGGGAAGAGCACTCGCACACTTCCTGCCGGGCCGGGAGGGCGTGCACTGTAGGACCTTTTGGAGGGCAATTGTCAGAACCTACCAAAATTGTAAAAATAAGTATCTTTTGAACTAAGCATTCCACACTTAGAAAACGTTCTTAGAGGAAAAAACTATACATACATCAACCCTTGTTTGATTAGGTAGAAATCAGAGGAAACCAAAAGGCCTTAGCAACAGGGACCTGGAGAAGTAACTTACAGTCCATCCACACAGTCGGATACTCTGGCAGGTCTATACATCCTAACATGGAAAGATGTCCACTGCATATTACTAAGTGAAGAGAAGCAAATTTGGACAAATATGTATAATATCTTTTTTCATCCCCCCTCTTCCCCAAATATACGTTTGAATTTATATGATAGAAAACTCTGGGAGAACGTATACCGAACTTTTAATAGAGAATACTTCTGGGGAATGAAATAGGGTGAGGGAGTTTAACTTTCTGTTCAGATAGTATTATTTGAACTTTTTACAGTAAGTATTGCTTTTATAGTTAAAAAATAGGTTTTTTTCCTCAACTTAAAAAATCTGTGTTTATTGGAGAGAAAAAAGACAAAAAGGTAACCAAGAGTGATGTCTTTAAATTATATGATTAATAAAGAATGGCAAACCTTTAATATCTACAAAGGAAGGAAGGAAATTAAATTACATGAAGAGTACTGAAAACACTATAAAAAAAAAATAAGCCTTCAGACAATCCTAAGAGAAGGTTTTGGAGCAACTAAAACTCTCCTGCACTGCTGGTAGGAGTGTAAATTGGTACAACTACTTTGGAAAACAGTAAAGTTTAAGAGACACAAACCTTGTGGCCTAGCAGTTCCACTGCTTGGCATGCATGCCCTAGAGAAACCCAATGCACTTGGACACCAGGGCACATGGTAAAAAATTGTCCACAGTATCCAAAAATTGCAGGCAGCCCAAATGTCCACCAGCAGCCATAGACCGGATGAATAAAGTGGGGTAATATCACAGTGGAATACTATACTGCAATTAAAAAGGAATGAATTCCAGCTATCCGTGACGACATGGTTGATCTTACAAATCTGTGATTGTAAAAAAGCAGCAAGATGCCAAAGAATAATTCATGGGGTAAAGCAAGGAGGGTGGTTATTTCTAGTGGGGAGGGAGGGTTTTATGATGGGAAGGAACATATAGGAGCTTCGGGGAACTGATGATGTTCTGTTTCTTTACCCGGGTGGTGGTTACATGGGTGTTGGCTTTACAGATATTTGTAAAATGGTATGTTTGTGTTTTTGCACTCTTCTGTATGAATATTACATTTCACATTTGTTTTAAAAATGTTTTTTAAAAAGAAGACGAAGGCTTGCAGTCTCCCTTTCCAGGAAGCTTTCCTGGACCACCACAGCTCTGGATGCATCTCCTGCCTCTGGAGCGTTCCTCAAGCTGGCTGCTGAGGCTCACCTGAATGTGGTCCACTTGTCTCCTGTACCGGCCCAGGTCCAGCGGAACTGTTGCTTGACCCTCTGCAACTTCAGCATCCCTGAGGAGCTGGAATTCCAGTACCGCCGGGTCAACGAGCTCCTGCTCAGCATCCTCAACCCCACAAGGCAGGATGAGTCAATCCAGCGCATCGCCGTGCACCTGTGCAATGCCCTGGTATGCCAGGTGGACAATGACCACAAAGAGGCCGTGGGCAAGATGGGCTTTGTTGTGGTACGTGTAGGGCGAGCCGCCCCCTCCCTCCTTACTTCCTCCATAGCTCCACTTCCTGGGTTCATTTCCTGTAACTACAGAGCCACCCCCACCACCACCACCATATTCCACTACCTCTCCATTTTAGGTGAGAGTCTCAGAGGAGGACTTGGGGTGGGGTAAGGCAAGGTGAGCTTATGCTGAAGCATGAAGGATGTAGGCTAGACCAAAGGAAAATTTTCCTAACAGTGAATGTTGCCACAACTCCTGTAGATTTCCTCTCCCAGCCCCTTTCACTCATCCATGAGGTTCCACTTAGGAAGTCACTCCCTGTCTCCTCAGACCTGGTTGGGTGCCCCTGTTATACCATCTCAGTTGTGGATTAAGTAAGTATTTAAGGGACCATCTGTTAATTTCAGTCTCCCCATTTGATTGTCAGCTCCATAGGGAAAGACACCTCATTTCATCACTATGGCCCCAGCACTTCCTAGCATGGGCCCTGTTGCACAATGGAAAGATGATGAATATTTGCTGAAGAAAGGAAGGAAAGAAAGAGGAAGGGACTCAAGAGTATCCAGTCTTCCTCCTCCTATTTTTTTGCTGGGGAATCTGAAGCCCAGAGAGGGGAAGGGCCATGCCCAAAGACACAGAGGTTGGTCAAACCAGGGCCAGCACCCAGCCTCCTGATGTCAAATACTAAGGGTCTATGCATTGAATTTCTTCAAATAGCCTCCCAAATAGATATGGAGATTTGGTCTTATCAGAATGTTTTAACCAGAAATTGAATCACTGATTCTCAAGATCCTCTGTTCATTCTGGGTTCCTGGGAGATATGGTAGTTCTTGGGCCTTGGCCCCCCAGCAAGCCCTCTTTGCCCACAGACCATGCTGAAGCTGATTCAGAAGAAGCTGCTGGACAAGATAGTAAGTTGGGTCTTCATGGAGCCATTCTGCCCTTTCCCTACCCTGGGAGGGGACTAGTTTGTCCCTGGGGGATATCCATGTTTTGTCAGGGGACCCCCTTGCCAGTGCCAGGAGCCTGCAGGGCCCGTCCAGGCGAGCCTCTGCTGAGCCCTCCCCTGCCGCTCACAGTGCGACCAGGTGATGGAGTTCTCCTGGAGCGCCCTATGGAACATCACGGATGAGACACCCGACAACTGCGAGATGTTTCTCAACTTCAACGGCATGAAGCTCTTCCTAGACTGCCTGAAGGTAGCACTGACCTCCAGTGGCAGCAGCCTCCTTGATGTCCACATGGTCATTTTTCTGTCCCTAGGCTCCCCACCAACCAAATCCATCAGCACCCCCCTCACCGCATAGTTCCCGCCGAAGGGCAGTGGAACGAACTCACGGGTCCACCAGCCCAGGCTTCGCTGCTAACGGAAGCTCCACAGATCTCCCCTGACCCAGAAGGCCTGGCTGGGTCCTGTCTTAAGAGCCCTCCAAGGGAAAACCTGGTCCCTTCCTTCTCAGCAGTGATTTCTCAGGCTGCCTAGAGCTGGCTGGCATCCATTGGGATGTCAGCTGGACAGAGGACAGAATTCTGTCCGGTAGGATTGTCTGTTCATCCTAAAACTCTTACTCTATTTCCCTTGCTCCAGTCTCGGTTATGGGGGTCCCCTTAAATTAATATTTTGAGCTTTGGTAAACAGAACCACATTTGTGCCATTCATAACCGTATAGGTCATATCTCCACTCCACCTTTGTCTTGGTTGCAGGGAGCCTCCACCTTTTTAAATCCCTTATCGTCTGTACCCAGCACTGTCCTAGGTTCACTGAAAAGTATGTGGGCAGCATATTGCACCCCCTCTTTGTCTAGCTGGAATGGCCAGACAGAAGCCCAAAAAGCTTTTAGGTACTAAGGGACAAAGTAATTAAAATCTAATTGAGGTGGTCCAATGGCCCTCATTTTGCCAGGAATTCCCAGAGAAGCAGGAACTGCATCGGAATATGCTGGGACTCTTAGGGAATGTGGCAGAGGTGAAGGAGCTGCGGCCCCAGCTCATGACCTCCCAATTCATCAGTGTCTTCAGGTTGGTACTTCCCTCCTTTCCCCTTTGTCTTGGCCACCAGGATGCTCAGCACTCTAACTAGTCTGTGCTCAGTTGTAGCAACTCCTCTTAGCCTAGGTTTCTGTTAGAAATACCACTTTCCCTCTGTAATGTAGTTTTTAATCTTTCAACTGTCCATTAAAGGGTCCTCTTGTAGCTGTATCTTAAGTGATTTCATCTCCCTTTTAGAAGTAGTCTGGATGTGGATAATAAGTGATAAAGAAATAAATAGTATTCTGGCATCTAGTTTGTGAGTTGGGGTCCAGCAGCTGGTATTGGAAGAGGGACTGGAGGAATGGGACTCTACTTCACTCTCTTCCCCCTGTCAGCAATCTGCTGGAGAGCAAGGCAGATGGGATTGAGGTTTCCTACAATGCCTGTGGCGTCCTATCCCACATCATGTTTGACGGGCCTGAGGCCTGGGGCATCTGCGAACCCCAGCGGGAGGAGGTAGAGGAGCGCATGTGGGCAGCCATCCAAAGCTGGGACATCAACTCTCGGAGAAACATCAATTACAGGTGCCAGGTGGGGAGGGGGTGGTGTAGACCTGGGGAGGGCGCTGGGGCAAGGTCTGGACAGAGCTTATTGCCTTTCTTCTAGTCCTCTGCTGGGGTTTTTGTTTTTATTTATTGAGGTATAGTTCACATATAATAAAGATCATAATGTGCACAGATCTCACGTGTACATTTTTTATGCACATCAACACCTGTATATACCCAAAATCTGCTCTTCACAAATACTTTTTGAGTATTTACTTTGCTACACATTTGATACATGTTTGTTTGGTGGGGGGGGGGAGAAAATACAGATAGGAAAATACGAAGTAAACCAGAAATCGCTCCTGGTCATATCTCCTGTAAGAGATGCCCTATTAACATTCTGGTGTCTATCCTTATGCACAGATTTAATTACTTCAATTCAAATTGGTAACAATTTTTACTATATTGTTAGCTGACTTTCCAGTCAAAAGTATGGGTCTCCCTCATTGTTTTGTAGCAACTGAGTGATTTTCCATGTGTGGATGGGCTTAGGCCATCCTGTACTGATTGACATTTAAATTGAACATCCATATTAGGAGAAATGAGCTTATGCTTGTAGCTTTGTTCGTGCTCCAGTTACTAAAATTCCTGAGAAGAGATGAAGTGGAATTGCTGGGCCAGAGGGTCTGAACGTACGTTCTTCAGGTTTTTGAACCATGTCTCCAGATGGACCATAGAAGGCCCTTGTAAGAGTGCAGTCATGTTTTCTTATGCTTCCCAGGGCATCCCCCCACCTATCCCCACACACCAAGGCTGGGTCTCTCCTCCTTGCCCAGCTCCCCTGCTTCCTCTGCCACCTTATCCATGCCCCTCCTACCTCCCATACCTGCCCATTCTTTTGACCTCTCACAAGGGAGCTTCCTATGTCTAGTCAGGATCCAAGGTGTCAGGGAACCTGACAGTGGGATGAAGAACCTGATGCCCTTTCTTCCTGTGTGTGACTGGACTGCTCGGTGTTTGTTCTTAGGACGTTTCAGGGAGGAGAAACCTTGAACAAGAGAAGTTGCCCCTCCCCACTCATCCCAGGAAGTGACCTTGATTTCTCTTTTCACAGGTCCTTTGAGCCAATCCTCCGCCTCCTTCCCCAGGGCATTTCCCCTGTAAGCCAGCACTGGGCAACCTGGGCCCTGTACAACCTTGTATCTGTCTACCGTGAGTACCCACTAGCCCTTTGTTCAGACACAGGGATGCTCCCCCAGCTGAAAGCACACCTGCCATTGGGGAGCTTATAATCCCTTTGAGGAGCACTAAGAGGGCAGGTCTAAGAATTTGTGCCTAGAGCAAAGCTCTCCACTTTGCAGCATTTGTGGGACACCTTGTCTAATGTCTGGCTCCCACCTCACCGCCCAGAAGCAGGCCTGGTAGGTAAGAAGGCCCACCTAGAGTTCCCAGATAGCTTTCTTAATGCTTCCTGCATCACTGAGTGAATAGTCAAAAATCTCCATGCCTTCTGCATGACAGGGGCAGACCATAAGACCAAGCAAAGGGAAGAATTAATCCCTGTGGAAACAGACATCAGAGAGAACAGGCAAGAGCTTTAAAATAATTCTAACTTGTATCCTTAAGGAGAGTCCCTTGAGGAGAGCCTGAACTTTCTTCTGCTTGGTGGCTTTTGAGGGAGAAGAGAAAGAGGATGCAGTGCTAAGAGATTTTGATGGCAGACCAGGTTTGACCCTTAGTTCTCTCTCAAACCGGTTATATGACCTCTCTGTGCCTTGGTTTCCTTATCTTTAGAATGGGGATAACAATGCACCGGCCTCCTAAGACTGATGTGAAAAGAGAACCAATGTATAGTGCCTAGTCCAGTGCCTGCTGACACTGTCGGCACTGTTCAGTTATGCTAAAAGGCTGAGTGGAAAAGAGTGTAGGCTCTGGAATCAGCTACCTGGATTTCAAACCTGGTTCCACCATTTGCTGTGTTACTCTGGTCACGTTTCTTAAACTTTCTGTGTCTCAATTTCCTCATCTTTAAAATGAGACTTAATCTTATAGGCTTGCTGTGAAATAAGACACATAAAGTACTTAAAACAGTGCTTGGCACATACTATGTGTTCAATAAAAGTTAACCTTTTTTATTATTACTGTGATGTTAGTCTTAGTAAATATCACCTGTCCTCAAAGAGGCAGCACAGCATAGAGGAAAGAGTCCTAAGCTGGGACTCCCTTAGACAAGCCTCTATGGTGATAAATTACTTCACCTCTCTGAACCTCAGTTCCTTCATCTGTAAAATGGAAATGATAAAAATATTTCCTATTTTTAATTATATTTTCAATATAGTGAACACCAATGAAAGTCGTTAAAATGGGAAATTTTATGTTGTACATATACTACAATAAAAATTTTGGAAGAAAGCTCCTACTGCAGATTGCTGCTGGAAGTTGCAAATAAGATGTCCATGTTCTCTGTGTAGTGGAAAGCTCTGGATACTATTCTTTAATGGAGTGTGAACATGAAACCACCCAATACCCCAACAGGAAGTCATCATGGTTCCACCTGTTTGACATCTCCTAGTCAATGATCTCCACCCTGGCTGGTCACCAGAATCACTTGATGGTGTTTTGCTAAAAATGCGAATAAATACAGGTCCCTGGATCTGCTGAATCAGAATACTCAGGGAGAGGGATTAGGAATCTATATTTTTACAAAAACTTCTTAGAGGATCCTCATGTTTAGGAGCCACTGGATTGGGTGATATTTTCTATAGGGCAACCTCTGGAAAACAAACGCAGCAACTTTAAACCAGAGTAGGGAATTGCCCTTTCCAAGGACTCACCACTTGCTTCTTCCCCAGTGGACACAGGAACCCTGGCCCAGGCAGCTGGGTAAACATGGTTCATCCCCTGGCTCCAGTGATGCCCCTCCACCCAGGCCTGCTTCATCCGCACCCATGGGAGGGCAATCCTGCAGCAGTGGGTGGGTTTCTAAGTCAGAGGCTGATGGAAGACTCATCTGGATTATCTACTTGGCTACCCTCACCCCACAGCGGACAAGTACTGCCCTCTACTGATCAAAGAAGGTGGGATGCCCCTTCTAAGGAACATGATCAAGATGGTGACTGCCCGGCAGGAGACCAAGGAAATGGCGCGGTAAGAGGCAGGCAGTATGTTTCTCTTGGAGCCTTGATTTAGGGGAGTTGAGGGACTCAGCAGTGGCACTCTGATAATAAGGAATCACTGAAACTTCTGGAGGCAACCTGGAGTTGAGTTGTGGAGGTGGACAGTGTACTGATGTCAGGCTGGGGCTCCTCTGTTATCTTAATGATGGAGCTTTGAATGGAGCACTATTGCCCTTATAAGTTTAGTTTCTTTAATTCCAAACAGATTCCTTCATCTCATTTCTGAGCATTAAGCTGATCGGGTCAGAATTTTTCATTACTTTTTTTCAAAGACATTCCATCCAAAGAGAGGACACAGTGTGGTAAAATACAGTATGGAGATGAAAACAGCAGAGTGCAAGCAAGTTTCTGATTGTGAAAGTCACTGACATGACAAGGTTGTCAGGCCTTTCATTGCTATGTGGTTTTAACTGCAGTGTCTAAAATAACGTCAATTCTGATTCTTAAACCCATTAGTGCACCAGAAAGACTCTCAGACCCAACATGTCGGAATCAGCAGTAACTAACTTGCTTTTTCCAGGACTCATTTTAAAAGAGACAGTACTTAAGTTTACCCCAACAGAATTTTGGCATAGTCCTAAACACGGTCTAGAATAAAAAGTAACATGGAGGAGGAGCCTGGAACCAAGAGGCTCCCCAGACAATGACTCACTGGACAGGAAGACTTCAGCTGGTTCTGCCATTATTTTCAGCAAAAGCTGCTGCTTAGAGATTGGCAGATTGTCTCCATTTACGAATGGTAAAATGAGTGGTTCTCAAACTCAGTCTCCTTAAAGAATAAACTGAACAGAATACTAAAGATGTACAGGCCCCACTCCTTAGATTTTCTTTTTCAATGAGCCTGGGAATATTCATTTTTACAATGTATTCCAGGGAATTTGAGAAGCATTGGTTAAGACAGACCAGTAACCTACCCCAGTCACTTTAAATCTTTCTCTAAGATCTGAAGTATGTTTCTGAACTGGCAGGCCTATTTGACAATGAGTTTTGAATGGCGTTTAAGTCACGTAGGTGGCCACTTGGGATGATTCTTAGAAGGCACTCCGCTTATCCATGACTCCCTACCCCACCCCAGGTATCCCTTATTGCTTAAAAGGCATTAGGGCACCTCTTTGGTGCCATGAGGCTGTAGTAGACAGTCACCACCACAACCCAGAGTCTTGGTATTGAACAGAAGGCTGGGCTATCCAGGGTAAGATTACAATTGACAGCAGTGGGGCGGTAGTGCCAAGGGTCAGGCTGAAGTGGGCAAGAGACTTGAGATGTGAGCATGAGTGATGGTTCCCAAATGCTGACTGGGGCCTGGGGCCTGGGGCCTGGCAGCTGCAGGGAGTGTAGGGCCCTTGTGCAAGCACAGCTTCCTTAGCCTTACCCCTGCTGAGTCCAGATCTCTGCATGAATGTGATGTACAGCCAATTTGGGGTCCACTGGTGGACTTTTGGAAAGAAAAAGGTCTAGGGATGTGGGGGGGGAATGAAGAAGGAAGACATTGCTAAAGAAAGAACCAAAGGGTTGTGGAGGTTAGACCTGAGCTGATTCGAGGAATCCCCTAACCACAGATGCTCTGGAATTATAGGTAGGGAAACGGGGTATGGAGAGGAAGAAAGGGAGGACAAGGTGGTAATGATACTCAGGGCCACAGGTACCATTTCTAGGTGCTTTGCACATGCTGGCCACTCCACCATCCACTTTATATACATCATCTCAGTCAGCTTCAGCATCACTATTAACATTTGCTAATCTAGCTGCCTGATCACCCAGGAGGGACCAAGCTACCCTGGGCCCAAGCCCATCCTCCAATCCTCTCTCTCCCATTGTCTCCAGCAAGGTGATTGAGCACTGCAGTAACTTTAAAGAGGAGAACATGGACACATCCAGATAGAAGCTTCTGCCCCCACGGCCACCATTGCTCTGGACCATGAGGCCAGGAGGAAGCACTCTGAAGCAGCCCAGCTGGCAGACCCCTTCCAGGGAGCCTCCCACCAGATGAAGAGGCACGGGGGAACTTTTGCACAACCGACGCTTTTCCTTAACATTAGTGAGATATATATATATTATATATATATATATATATTTTTTTTTTTTTTTTTTGGTTAGGAAGTGTGAAGTTTTGTGTGTATGATTTCTGTACAAAAACAAAAGAAATATTCCCTGAGTCCTTGCAGCTTCCTTGGCCATTCTCAAACCCCAAATGAAAGCCTTCATTGCTGCCACGCTCATTCCTACACCAACCAGGCTAAATGCCTCTAACATTGTGAGTGTCTGGTCCTTTCCCGGTAAAATCAGATCCTGCCCTCACTTTCTATTTGACAGGCAACAGACCCTTAACAGCCTACTCCAGCACCCCAACCTACCTGCCAAAGCCTGAGGACCCCATGTAGGCTCTTGGGCTTGGCCGATGGGGTTGGGAGATTAAAACTAACCCCATTGGGTCTCCCAAATGCCTTGGTGCTCCCAGCTGTGGGCCAATCTGGGGCAAGAAATTGAGCCGTTCTAGGCCTAAGACTGGGCAGCCCCAGCCACAGAGGCCCCTCAAGGAGCAGGGCTCACAGGGACCCTGCTGCTCTCTGGCCAGGCCTGCCTGAGGCCACGCTGCTATGGAGGCTGTCTCGTAGTCTCCTACCAGGTCCCAGGTTGTTGAAGTTCCCCATCCCAGGGATGGTTAGAATTCAGGGGCAGATTCCACTGCCCCTTCTGCCAAACATACCTGGAACCTGCCCTCAGCCCTAGAAGCCAGCACCTTCTGGGGCCAGGGGCTTACTCCCTCATCTGCCCACAAACTTCCAAGGTGCCCAGGCACTCCCACCAGCAGAACTGAGCCTGCCACTCCCCCTTGACTGCCCTGCTGTCTGGGAGGACCCCGCTCTTCTCTCAGAGGCAGGTGGTCCCACCCTCCCATGCCAGCCTCTCACTGTGGCAACAGGCAGACACACTTCCAGACCAGTACTTGGAACACCTTTCAGTGGCACCACTTGGCCCCTCCCTCGCCCATTCTGCCCTGCCCTGAGGCTTTACCTTGGAAATCTCTGTGCTGTGTTTCAGAGAAGTGAGACACAGGTGTATCTCTAAATATCTTGTGGGTCCTCCCTTGATATAACCCTGATTTGCTTCTCATAGGGACAGATGGGTGGTGAAAGGGCCCATCCTGAACAAACGGGTCTGGAAGGCAGAGCCAACCCTGACAGCAGCCCTGGGGGAATGTCTTCTCTTCCCTCCTCCTGCCCTGGGCCTCTATTTGGATTCTCCCAGCATTTCTGCCTCCAGCCAGAACAAGCTGGGTTAGCAGCCTCAGGGGAGAGGCACCTGGCCTTTATCTCCTGAAGCCTTTCCATCCCAGCCTTGGGGAAGGTGGCAGCTGCCCTGTCATGTTCCACCAGCTTGGTAGGTGGGCTGCATCTGCCTTTTTCTTCCATGCTCACCTGCCGGAGCCAGACCCCAGGCAGAGCTCAATCGTATTGCTTTACCACCTGGGGCCTGGGTAAATGTCTGTAATTTGGGATGTCACAGAAATACATTTTTGTGCAAAGTGAAGAAGAGCAAAGCGTCTTTTTTGCAGAAGGGATGGAGGTTGCTAGCTACCTGGAGTTAGCTGGGCTGTGAGGTTAAGGACCCAGTCCTCCAGGCTGCCAAGCCTGTTCAAGACTGCTGACTCCAACTGCAAGGAGTTAGGGTCCAACTACAGAGTTAGAGGGAAGAGTCCACAGGAGACCACCCTCAATCTCACACCAATTTTAAGTTCAAGCATTTCCCAAAACCACCCTCAGTTTAGAAAATTCACTAGAAAGACTCACAGAACTCCCTGAGAACTATTATGCTCATAGTTATGATTTATTATAGGCAAAGGATACAGATAATCAGCCAAAGAAGAGATGCTTAGGGTAGAGTCTGGGAAGGTTCCAAACACAAAGGGAAGGAGGGGGTCAAGCTTCTGTTGTCCTCAGGACTCAGTATCCTCCTGGTATCAATGTGTAACAATAAGCACTGAATATTGCTAACCTGGAACATGTGCGTGAGCTTCACTATCCAGAGATTTTACTGGGGCTTCCTTTATGTAGACATTGAATGACGGATTGCCCATGTGGCTAAACTCAGTCTTCAGCACCGTCCCCACTCCAGAGGTTGGGCTGATACCATGTGACCCAAGGGGTATACCTTGTTGGCACACTGTCAGGTCACAGGTGTGGTCTGAGGGAGCCACCATGAATAGCAAAGACACTCAGCACTGGGGAAATTTCAAGGATTTAGAGGGTAACTCCCAGGAACTGGAGACAAAGGCCAGACCTCTCTGGACAAGGCCACATTCTTTCCTACACACTTGCCTGGCTTCCAAGGTCAGGAGAGAAGCTTGGGCAGTGGGCCTTGAGTGTGTGTAAATTCGGTGGCTGGGAAGGGTATATTGGTTCAGTTTTTGTGCCAACACACAGAACCAATTGACTGCAGGCCCAGGACAGATGGCAGAGTGGGCTGAAGTGCCTGTTCCCTCTATGTTCTCATCACACGCGTGTGCCTAGACACTGAGCACCTGGCGAGCAACCTGACCGTGGAGGCCCCTGCCCTGGACAGCTCAGTCTGGAAGTGGCGGTGGATGTTAAATATGAGATTGCAACCCAATATGCAATGTGCAGAAGGAAGGGAACACAGAGAAGGTACCTTCTGCAGGCTGGTGGGTGGGTGTAGTAGGGTCGGGGAATACTGGAGAAGGAGGAGCACATGTCCAGATGAGAGACTGCATGGTGTTCCTGAGGCAGTCAAGGGAGGCTTCTCATAAGAAGAAACATTTGTGCTGAATCCAGCAGTAAGATACAGGCTGCCAGGCCTGGTCCTAGGGATCTAGGGAAAGAGCATTCAAGACAGAGGGTCCTACTAGAAGGGCCTTGCAGGGAACCCTGTGTGGCAGCAGGAGTGAAGGAATAATGGAGGCAACAGGAGTCCCCGGCCAGAGAAGTAGTTGTGGCCAAACCAGACCTCCAGCTTTGCAAAAAACCAAGACAGTCCTGGTTTACACCTGCTGTCCCAGTGAAACTATTAACAGTGCCCTCTTTTACTCTCAAAGGTGCCCAGATGGAATAATAAAGTGTATGGTCACGTTCCTCAAAGCCCACAATGAGGGTGTGGATTTTATTCTCTGTGAGGGAAAACTAGTAGATGGTTTTAAGTCAGGGAGCATCAAGAATCAATTAAACACATTCCTGCAAACACAGCATTCTGGCTCCTCTCCCCGGCCCCTCCCCTGTGGGTCCAATCCCCACTTCCCGCCCCCTGAGCAGGGCTCGGGGCCGGGCCTCTCTCTCCCCTGGGTGTGACCCCGCCCCTAGCCTCCTGCCACTGGTCACCTGTGAGACCTGGGCAGAAAGGACGTTGGGAACAAGGATTTGGCTTTGGACCCTGCGGGGAATAGTCAGTTTCTGGGAGGGAAAAAGGGTAGTGCCTGAAAGGAGCCCATCAAATGGCATTCATGTGCCAGGTCCTGTGCTAAGTGCCCTATGTACATTCTACACCCTTGTTAAAAATCCCCACAACCCATTTTAAAGATAAGAATGCTGAGGCTCAGAATGGTGAAGTGACTTGCCTCATGGTTACCACAGTAAAGGAGGGAAAAATTAGAATTCCCCAAATGTGCCACGATCTCCCCTAGCTCGCCAGTCCTGGTACATGCCATTTCCTTTTGTCTGGGACACTTTTCCCCTCTGTTTTGCCTGGCTAATTCCTACTCACCCCCTCACAGCACTTAACTCACAGGGCTTGAATGACCTTGTCTGCCTCCTCTGCTGGACTGTGAGCAACATCAAGATTCCACTCTGGCCCATCACCTGGCACAGGGGCCTGTCATGTTGAGGGCATTCGTTAAAAACTTGTTCGATGAATGGAAGGGAGAGAGTGAGGGAAAGCTGGAATTTGGAGCATTCATTACATACGGCCCAGGATCCAATCCTGTTTCACAGGTTACAAATTTATATTTTGTAATCAGTGACCTCAGAGTTGACCCACCCCTCCAAAAGAAGGCTGAAGTCTAAACCAGAAAGGTCATTTTGTTGATTCTCCATAAGAAATGTGACTTCTGATGGGAACCAGAATCCTCCTATGGACTGCTCAGGGCAAATCTCTATGTGAAGCTAAGTGTTAGATGGGAGGTATACAGACAACAGTCTCTGAGCAAGAGGTTTTTGGGTGATTCCAGCAGTCATGGCCATCAAACTGCAATCACCTGATGCCACCCTATCCACTGTGGGGACAGACCTGCATAAACTTCCACCCTAGATTAACCCATCTGCCTGCCTGCCCTGTTGCCACTGTGAACTGTAACTGACTTATTTCTTGTCCCTTCCTCAGCAAGATGTGAGTTCCCAAAGGCAAGGATCAGTCTGGACTGTGGAACCAGTTAGGGTGCCTTAGATGCAGATGTGGTAGTTTGAAGCTGTTATGTACCCCATTCCTGTAGGTGTAGACCTATTGTGGGTGGGAACCTTTTGATCAAGTTATTTCAATTGATACGTGACTGCCTCATTCAGGGCGGGCATTGATCCTCTTGCTGGAGTCCTTTATAAGAGGATAAAACACATACAGAAGTTGAGATATGAAATTTAAAGATGCTCACAGAAAAAGCCAGAAGAGAAGATAAGCTCTCTCAGAAGAGAAACTGAGAGGAAGCTACTGAAGCCAGAAGCTGGAAGCAATGAAATCTGGGAGAGAAGGACTTTGCCATGTACCTGGCCATGTGACAGAAGCCCAGATTGCCAGCAGCTTTTCTTCAGAGAAGGTATCATCCTGTTAATGCCTTAATTTGGACATTTTTCATGGCCTAAGAACTGTAAGCTTATAAGTTAATAAATCCCCATTGTAAAAGCCAACCCATTTCTGGTAAGTTGCATTTTATCAGGGAAAAGAAACCCGTGCTGGATAACCTCAGGAGGTAGCAAAGCCCGTGGTACCAAGGGACAGGCTGGTCAGCCAAGTCTCCAGAGGGATGCAACCAGAGTGGCTCAGGGACTCTGGGTAAAGGCCAGTGGCTGATTGGCTACTCTCCTTTTCTGTGTCCCTCTGCTCAAGAAAGAGTGATTGGCCAGCTCAGGTATTGTACCCCACCTTGTTGGAGAAAGGAAGGTCAGAGCAGTCTGACTGATTGTACCATCATGGCCACACCCAATGGGGAAGAGAGAGTCTAGGTGCTGGTACAGATCAAGGGGGAATAGATGCCAAGCAGGTGTGTGCACAATGTCCAGAACAGTGCCTGACTCATGGAAGCTTCAAAATTATTTGTTGAATGGAAAATGTGCACTTGGTACGGTTGTACATCCATTGCAGTAATCAACACCGAGTTGCATGTGACAGACAGCCAATTCAAAACCCTACCCAGCTTAGTACATCGTTGACTAATGTGACTGGGAAACCCAGGGGTAGGATCAGCTTCAGGCATAGCTGGATCCAGGATGTTCAAACAATGTTGTTAAGATTGTCTCTTGCTCCCTCTATCAATGGTGCTTATCTCTATATATCTTTACAAGTTGGCCTCATTTTCTCCTGCCACAGACAGACTCTTCACAGTCTAAAGATGGCTGCCTGCTGCCCTTATATCCTATTCTTTACGCTTGATCCAAAAGAAAGGTATATCCTTTTCTCTCTCAGCATCTATTTAGTAAATTCCATGGAATGAGTCTAATTGGCCCTGCTGAGGCCACCACCCAGGGTCATGATTGGCCTCGCTGAATCACATGCCCATACTCTGCTTCCCACTTCACTATGGGGTGAGGGATCTTCCCACCAGAACCACAGGGGATAGGGAAATTAGGTCCCTGTAAACAACAAATATCAGGTTAAGCTATAAGGTCTGAGTGAGGAGCCCATCTGATATAGGAAGAAGGTGACATTGGTATCAGTGGGAGGTGTGGGTGGAGAAGAGAGAGGCAGGGCCGAATGGGAAAGACACTGAGAATCAGTTGATGGAGTTTGAGCAACGCAGGATGAGGTTTCATCTTAGAAAAGCCTGAAGCCTCCGCTTGGGAAAGTTGGTCTGGTGGGGTATATACATGGTGGTTTACAGCAGGGGAGACTCCATTATTTAATTCCTCCCAACCACCTTAGGAGGTGGGTACTATCGTCATTGCCATTATATAGATAGAAAACAGAGCTCAGGAGTCCAGTAACTTACCCAAAATCACACAAGTAGGAAGGGGCACTGCTGGTATTTCTGACTGTCTGACCCGTTGAACCCCCAGAGCCAGAATCACCACACCAGAAACCTCCACTTTGTCTTTTCTGATTCCGTTTGCCAGTAGCTGAGCACGAATATCAGATATAAAGTCTCACTACGGAGCAACCTTGAGCGAGTCCTGCCCCTCTTGAGGCCTCAGTTAGCACAACTTTGAAACGGACAAAAGGCGGCACCCTGGACTGAGCAGAGCACCTGGATCACTGAAGCGCCCATGTTGCTGAACGCATGCGCGAGACTGGCGCTTGGGGCGGGGGCGGGGCCGAGACACACCTACTCTTGGGCTTTCAAAAGTTACCTGGCTGCTGGGGGCTGGGATTGGAGGAGCAACCGGCTGCGCGCGCCGGCCCCGCCCTCAGCCTCTTCAGGCACCTGTTGGCTCGAGGGCCCAGTCGCCCGCAGTTGCTATCCAATAGGCAGCCTCTCTGACCCAATCCAGCCCCGCCCACTCTCCGGATCCGCCAATCCTCGGGTGGCCACCGCCCCCCTACCCTTTCTCTAGCTCTCTCCCTCTGGCAAGGGCCCGCCCCCCGGGGCTTCTTCCGGGCGGGGCCCGGGGTCGAGGCAATGGCGCCCTGGGCGCTCTTCGGCCCTGGGGTCCTGGTGCGGACCGGGCACACCGTGCTGACCTGGGGGATCACGCTGGTACTCTTCTTGCACGATACCGGTGAGCCGGACCCCGCGCGAACCCGGACCCACCCGATCCCGCGTGGTTCCCCAGACGTTTGGGACTCGCTGGGTCACCTCGAAATTCTGTCAGCTCCTGAAGCCCCCTCCATATTTGTCATTTCTAGAGCCACCTGCTTTCCGCCTGATACCCAGTGGATCCTTAGTTAATCCTGGCATCTTTCTAATCCCTGCCGGATGCCCTAGCCATCCAGGACCTATCCGGTGCCCACCAGATCCGATGACCGACTCGAGTCCCCATCTCCCTGATCCTAACCGTAAATTGACTCAATCTTCCCTGTCAGTAAAATCCTGAGGATCAACTGGATTCAAGAACCGTCATCCCACCCACTTCCATGGCCACTAACTGCCCAATCCAGACTTCCCACCCCAAGTCAAGAGAGCACCAGATCAGGGAGCAGCCAGTCACCCACCTTTCCCTCCATCCTCCTTGCCCTCCTAGCACTGGCTAACTGACACACCTCCAGTCCTTCACTCCCCTGAAGTAGTCCTCTACTCAGCCCTTTACCTGCCATGTTTGGCCTCCAGGAAAGTTCTCCCCCTTCCCCACTACCGGCCACAGCAGCCCAACGCCCACCCTTTCCTCTTGGGTCCAGCCTGAGCCCCTGGGGGCCAGGACTCAGGGCCATTCTTACTTTCCTCCCAAGACTCCCTCAAGTCTCTTCAGCCGCCTTGGCGCTTCAGCCTAAAAGCCTGCTCAGGTCTCTCCATCAGAAAACGACCACCCCCCAACCATTCTTCCTTCTCTGCTCCCTTTAAGGGATACCAGAGTTGTACACACTGTGCTGTCTGGTTGTCTTATGCCCGCTTACTCCTCAGCACCCAACATCCCCCAAATCCTGTCACCTCTATTGGCATAAACCCACTGTACCCTTCCCTGACCTGGGCTCCCCTCATGTCCCTCTGCAGTATCCAGGCTTGCCAGCCCCACCCTCCTGCGTTTCTGTCCTGTGGACACCTCAGACCTGGCCAGTCTCTCCCTGCTGCGGTCCTCATGAACAGACCCCAGAGATTCAGGAGGCAGTCTGGACCCCCCCTCCCTCTCCCTTCACGTCCAGTCAAATCTGGCTCCTACGACCTCCATAACCCCCTCTATCCATCTTTTCCCCTTCACCCTTCTTGCCAGTGCCCTTGTCCAGCCACCTTACTCTCCCACCTGGACAGGACTCTCTGCCTCCAGAGGGAGAGCTTTCAGAAACAGGAATATGACCCTGTAATCTCCTATGGTTCCCTTTGCCCTCCGGATAAAGTGCACACTCCTTTTATGGCTGTGGGCCCCACCTTCTCCCTCCTGTAGCCCATGCAGCAGCTGCACCTGACCACTCACTGAACCCCACCCATCCCCAGTCTTACCTCCAACTGCACCCCACCCCTA
Organism: Bradypus variegatus; assembly: GCA_004027775.1. Taxonomy (NCBI): domain Eukaryota; kingdom Metazoa; phylum Chordata; class Mammalia; order Pilosa; family Bradypodidae; genus Bradypus; species Bradypus variegatus. The sequence goes on from PVKY010000841.1 coordinate 24,663, forward strand.
CACCCTCCTGTTCTGCCCAGGCCCTGGCCTCACTCTCCTCCTCTGGCTTCTCCAGAGCTGCGGCAGTGGGAAGAGCAGGGAGAGCTGCTCCTGCCCCTCACCTTCCTTCTCCTCGTGCTGGGCTCCCTGTTGCTCTACCTGGCTGTGTCACTCATGGACCCAGGCTACGTGAACGCTCAGCCCCAGGTAACCAGTGGGGGCCCTGGGGCCTGAATCTCTCCTACCCAAGGCCCCAGGAACAGTCTAGATGCCAGACTTTCTGCTGAGGGCTTTCGTGGAGCAACTCTGTAAATCCTCCTGCTAGCCCTGTGTGACAGGAACAGCTAAAACCCCATCCTGCAAATGAGGAGACCACCAAGCTCAGAGAAGTGAGTTGCAAGGATCATGCAGCCACCTCTCAGTCCCTGGCACTCTGCTCCACCCACTATCAGCATTCTATGTGAGATGGGCCCCGAATTGTCCATGCCCAGAGCTAAGCTCAGCCCATTACTGCCTTCCAAGGGGAACCCCACCTTATGCTCTGTCCCTCCAATTTCAGGTGGAGCCCAAGGAGGAGCAGACGGCCATGGTTCCTCAGGCCACCCCCCTTCGGCGCTGCAGATACTGCCTGGTGGTGGTGAGTGACGCAGGTACCCCTGTGGGAAGGGCCGGGGGGCAGAAGGAGACTCCCCAACCTCCTCCTGCCCTAGGACCCTGGGTCTTGGGGCCAAGCCCTGGCCTCACCCCTCCTCCAGGAAGGCCTCCCAGATTCAGGCCCTCATCCATGCCCACAGCAGCCCCTGCGGGCCCGGCACTGCCGTGAGTGTGGCCACTGTGTCCGCCGCTACGACCACCACTGCCCCTGGATGGAGAACTGCGTGGGGGAGCGCAACCACCCGCTCTTTGTGGCCTACCTGGCGTTGCAGCTGGTGGTGCTTCTGTGGGGCCTGAACCTGGCATGGTAGGTGCCGCTGTGGGCACGGGGGGAGGGTGGCCAGCATGCTCCTGCAAGGTGTATGACATGCCAGGTCTCCCTTGGCTGAAGGAGGCTCTCTCTTCAGGAGCCTGGGACTCTCTCCCAAGTGACCTGCTTACCCAGGCTCCCTGGGGCCCAGCAGAGGGAGAGAGGCACCCCTGCCCCCTACCAGCTCTGGGTCCCCTTGTCCCTGTCCTGCAGGTCCGGCCTCCGGTTCTTCCAGCCCTGGGGGCTGTGGCTGCGGTCCAGTGGGCTCCTGTTTGCCACCTTCTTGCTGCTGTCCCTCTTCTCCTTTGTGGCCAGCTTGCTCCTGGCCTCACACCTCTACCTGGTAGCCAACAACACCACCACCTGGGAGTTCATCTCCTCACACCGCATTGCCTACCTCCGCCAGCGCTCTGGCAACCCCTTCGACCACGGCCTGACCCACAACTTGGCCCACTTCTTCTGTGCATGGCCCTCAGGGTCCTGGGAGACCCTCTGGGCTGAGGAGGAGGAAGAGGGCAGCAGCCAAACTGTTTAGGATTGTTGGGAGACAGGGCTGCCATCTTGGGCCTGAAAACCAGAGGGGCTGCCTCCAGCTGGGGTCTGCCCTCGGAGAGCGTGGGGCTCTTCACTCCTGCCCACTCTTCTCAGACCTCAGGGCAGAGCTTAAAGACAATGCCTGCCTCAGTGGGCACTTCTGCTCTCCAAAGGATGAAGGGAAGGAAGAAGACTCGCAAGGGGCTTAGACCCCTTGATTCTTAGCCCTCCACTGCCACCACCACCCCAAGCCAAGCTGCCTCTGTCAAGCATAGTTTTACAAATTTAATAATCCATAAAGCAAGTCAAGTATTAAAAAAACAAAACAAACCACTCCACCCTGTGGCGCCCTTTCTGGTCCAGGTCTCACTGGGAAGCAGAGGAGGGATGGGTGACAGGGGGAGGGCGAGCACTTGGCCCAGTGACACTGAGCAGCCCCAGAACAGGGCAGCCCAATGGCCGCACCACACAGAGCCCCAAGGGCTCATAAATACCAGGCAAGGCCTGGACCTCCAGAACAGGGCACACAGGCGGACGGGCTAGAGGGCAGCAGCTGTAAGAGTCTGGGGCCAGGGATAGCTGGAGATGCCGGGAGAGGCCTTCATGGTTCCAGGAATTGCTCAGACACGAAATCAAAGTCCCGGAAGACAGCTTGTTGGCGGGCAGTGAGTGGGCTGCGGGGGTCCGGAGGAGTTAAGGCAGGCGGCAGCCCCGTGAACTCACCTTCAAAGTAGCGCAGGTCTGTAGGGCCCCAGAAGGTGGGCACAAATGGAGGCCGGACAGTGCGGGCAAGCAGGGCCTGCCAGTCCGTGGCCTATGAGCATAGGGCAGAGGGACCTGAGACAGGAACAGCGGCCCCCAGGGGTCACCCCACACCTCCCACTCTGGCCAGGTGCTGGGCATCGTTGCCACCCAGCCACTCACCCTGAAGAAAGGCTGTGTCTTGATCTCCTCAGCATCCTGCTCACCCGCCCCCAGGCGCTTCTCCGGGCACTTTTGGAGGAGCTGGGGAAGAGGACAGGGCCCACTTCAAGCATGCAGCCCAGGCACTGCCCACCTCCCCAGGTGCCCCAAGCGAGCTGGGCCTCGGCTCCAAGGAGGGTGGCAGAGGGCACGTGAGCCACGGGCACTGTCTGCCCCGGCCCTGGACCTGGTAGTACTTACCTTCTGAATGAGCTCTAGTCCTTGCACTGACAGAAAACGGGGGTATGGGGCATCCGCATTGACGATGCAGTCAAACACCTCCTCCTCAGTGTCTCCTGGGAATGGGCACTGTGGAGATGGGGCTCAGCAGGGTCCCTGGGCACCCCCCACCCCACCCCACCCTGATCAACACCCCAGCAGCCTGGGCCCAGTGCTCACCTCACCCACCAGCATCTCGTAGAGCAACACACCCAGCCCCCACCAGTCCACCGCCCGTGTGTAGGCCTCTTGGGTCAGCACCTCGGGAGCCAGGAACTCTGGGGTGCCACAGAAGGTGCTTGTCCGGTCCCCAAAGCCAATCCCTGCAAAAACAACATCCATTTGTGTGCTCTGATCACAATAACCTGTGTGGTTGTCAGAATCAACAGCCAACCCTTATGATCCTGTGTACAGGACCCCATGCCAAGCTCTTACCCTGCCCCCTGGCCCTAGGAGGTAGAAACAGTTATTATCACCATGTGACTGAATGAGGAAGCTCCGTCTCAGACAGCCAAGCTCACATGTCAAGGTCACACAGAAAGCAGAACCCAATTCCTTCTCCCAGCCGAGACCATGGGCTTTCCCTCTCCAGCCAAGTGCAAGCTGGGGCTTTTTAAGAGCATCTGAGGTTGGGAAGGAAAAGCCAACATGCCCAGCTGTCTCCAAGAAAAAGCCGGAGTAGGGAACAGGGCCATCAGTGGGTAGAAAGGGGATTGTCTGGGAGATGCCACTTGTCAACTGACAGGGCTGGGTGGGCAAGCCTGGACAGGGGATCCTGCACCAGCAGCACCCACCTTCCTTACAGAGCCCAAAGTCTGCAATCTTCAGGAAACCCTGGGCATCCAGCAGGAGATTATCCAACTTCAGGTCCCTGAGGACAAGGGGAACAGATCAAGGGGACGAGAAGGGCAGAGACCCAGGGAACAGCAACCCACTCCAGCATCTCCTCTTCCTCCCCTGCTAGCACCTCTGGGGCAAGTTACCTGTAAATGATCTTCTTCTCATGTAAGAACTGCAGCCCCAGGACCACACAGGCCAAGTAGAACCTGGGGCAGTGGAGTGGGGGAGAGGTCAGGCCCAGGACTGCGAGGAGCTGGGTAGGGAAGCACTAGGCTAGCCGTGGCCTGGGGACCCATGGATGTCCCAACCAGAGTCTGGGGTGGGTGACAGAGATTGGACGAGCCTCATGCCCAGGTGGGGGATCTCCTCCTGGTGACTGTCCCAAGGTTGCTGTGCACTACCCTCCCTGGTCTCTTAATTGTGCCAGGAGTTCCACACACTTTATTCTCCCAGCAGCCTCTGTGGCTGATAATCAACATGCCTATTTGTCAGGAGAGGATCTGAGACTCCAGGTGAGTGACCTGCCCAGAGGAAGTCACTGTGGGCAGGAAACAGCTGATATGCAAACCCAGGTATTTTGCCTCCAGAGCCTGTATTTGGATGGGCAAAAATAAAACAGCTCCAGCTGTCACCCATCTTGTACTTAGTATTCACCAGTGCCTGTGCTGGGCAATTTATAAATGCTACTCTCATCTATGCAACAATTCTGTAAGATAGATACCTTAGCCCAATTCACAGCTACATAAGCTGAGGACCAGTGGGGTCATGAACCCTGTGCAAACTGGAGCCAGGATTTGCACCAAGACCTCTCTGACTCCATGCTTTTTGTGATGAAGGATGTCTGACAAACAGGGAAGCAGCAAAACTGCTGGCAGAGACAAAGAGGAGGGTTGGGAACCCACCGGGCCTGGTTCTCAGGGAAGACATCCTCATGGATTTGCATCATGAGGTCACCTCCTGGCACAAACTCAGTGACGAAGCAGGCATGGCTGGGGGTCTGGAAGCAGGCTAAGAGGGAGAGGAGGAAGGGGTGCCCTGTGCGGGCCACAGCCTCCAGGATCCGCTTCTCACAGTACAGGCTGCAGGGGAGGGTGTGGGTTTTAGAGGGAAGAAAAACTCCACTGGCTGTGCCCTGCCACCCACACAACACCCCTCACCCGTGGGTTTTCAAAGTACCAGGCAGGTAGTGATGGCTTCTATGTATTGAGGGTTCCTGCGGGTCACTGAACCCACAAAACCACCACTGTCCCCATTTTACAGATGAGGAGACTGACGGTCAGAAAGGTCACCTTCCTAAGGACACACAGTTAATAATTACAGGGTCTAAAAAGAGAACCCAGGCCTGACTGACCCCAGAGCCTGCACCCTCAGCCCTTGCTGGGACACCTCTCCAAAGCCCTTTGGAGTGCCTGCCTTTGGGGTGCCTGCAGCCTTTAGGGTGCCTGCAGTTCTGGCTACAGCCATTCTGGGCACCCTCTGGGGTCAGGTGGCTGGAGAAGGCCTGGCGGACCCCACTGGCCCAGCCACACACCTCTCTATCTCATCCCGGCCAAGCACTTCCTGCTTCTTCAGTGCTTTGATGGCGTAGTATTTCCCTGTCCCCTTGAACTGGACCAGGAGGACCTGGGGATCAGAGAGAGGCTGGGGTCCAGGTGGGCAGTACAGGGGACCCCCCCCCCTGAGCTTTCACCCCCTATCCACTTCCCCCGCAGAATTCCAGCATCCTCGCCAATCTGCTGGGCAACCCCCTCCACTGCACCCGCCTCAGCCCACTACCTTCCCAAAGTGTCCCCGGCCTAGCACAGCCAAACAGCGGAAGTCCTGAAGACGGGGGGTTTTCCTGTAAGACAGAAGGGACACAGGAAGCTCCTAGAACAAGTGCCAGCCCCCACCAGGAGCTGCTCCAAACCCTCCATGCCCAGTCCTGAGCTGTCCCCACCTACGGGGCTCGCAGAGGAGGGGATGGAGAACCTAAGGTGGGAGCTCCTAGACAGCAGTTTCCTGGGGTCTGGGAAACAGCCAGGGCTCAGTAAGGTGAGCTCAGCAAGGTAAGAACCTGAAAGCGAGCCAGTGAACACACCAAGGGGCTGCAGAGTGATCCCTGAAAGGGGATACAAACACTCAAGCAAAGGGCCGGATTGCTCAAGCACACATGTGGGGTCTGATGGAGGTACCTGGTGGGGGAGGCTGCTGGAGACAGCTGGAGTCTGGTCATGGGCTCCACGTGGGGGCGTTTGGTGCGCTGTGAGGGCAGAGGGCAATCAGGGCAGAGCTGGGCTTCCTTCCCTCTCTCCTTGAGCCCCACCCCTATCCCCCAGGTAGCCCCCAGGGGCTACCAGCTCTGTCGTCCCCCTGCCCCTCACCGGAGTCTCCTCAGGGATGGGCTCCTGGGGCAGGTAGAGGCGTGGGGGCTTGGGAGGGGGCTTCATCTCTTCTCCCACAGGAGCTTTCCTGGATGGGAAATTAGTGCAGGGAGGAAACAGATACACAGCCAGGCACAGCAGATGGAATGGCTGGTATGGACAGACATAGCCATACAGAGACAGACACACAGGGCCGACAGTGAGCAATGGAGACAGAAAGACAGCTATGGACTTAGCCTAGAGAGAGGGGGACCCACAGAGAGGCAAGCAGTCTGGAGTGAAGGGCTCCTCACCTGGGGGAGGCAGGGTCAGTGGACCCCCAGGGCATGGCTGGGGTCTGGGGACATCCTCTAGGGGGGCTGATGGTGCTTGGGGAGCTGCAGGGGGGCAGCAAGTTCATGACCAAGCGCCCCCAGGCTGCCATGCTGAGGTTCATCTGGGACGCCCTCAGGAAGTCCTGGCCTGAGGGGCAAAGTTGGGGGGCTCAGTACCAAGGCACCCTGACAGCCCCAGCCCTGCTCCCTACAGACACAGCCCTCACCCCCTTCACACCTCTGCGTTTAGAGAAAATGCGTTTCTGCCTCTGCAGCCGTGGCCTCCTCTCAATGGCAGGGTCACAGAAGGTCACCTGTGGGGTCAGGGGTCAGGGCTAAGGACCTGTCCCCCCCCCCACCCTGCCATCCTATCAACCATGATACCTCCTCGCCCTCCAGCATCCCAGCCTGAGCTCCCAACGTCAATGAATACAAGAGCCAGAAGGGCCCAGAGAGATGGATTCAAGGCCCTCATTAGTACCAGTAATTAGTGGGGAAACTGAAGCCCAGAGAAGCAGTGTTTGTTCAGGGTCACACATGCCTCAGGGGCAGAGTCAGGATAAGGACACAGGCCTCCAGACTCCTGTGAAGTGCTCTTTCCACTGCTCCTCCAAGAGGAGCTGGGAATCCTTCAGACATTCCCAGAGACCCCCTTCCTCTGGCCTCAAATAAGTGGGTGGGTCACACAGTCTATCTCTTCCAGCTCTGACAGATTCAGGGCCTGTGAGGGCAGGGGGCAATGAGCACCTGGGCAAAGAGAAGCCCCTGTGGCACCAGGCTGAGGGAGAGATGGTGACAGGCATTGTCCAGGAAGTCCTCAAGCCTCAGAAAGGCCACGCCACACAGCTGCCGCCAGTCCCGCCAATGCACACCGATCTCCAACTCACGGGCCTACAGTGGGGAAGGCCAGGTTGTGGGGGGGAGCCACAGCATCAGGTCCAACCTGGTTAGCCTCCACCAGCATACAAGGCCAGATTTACCCGCTCCAGGGGGATGATGAAAGTCTGGTCCCAGGACTGCCTGGCCACTGGCCCCCAGCCTGTCTGGCCCACGATGCGGTTGTCCACTTTTAGCACAGCCAGCACCTCACCTGCGGGGCCAGAGTTGGGGCTCAGGGCAGGCCACAAGCAGGGGATCCCTTGATGCCCCCCCCCCACTGCTCCCTATAGCTCCTACTTACTGGCCAGCTCACCCCCACCACGCTGCTTGGCTCTGGCCCAAAGCCAGCCCTCAGAGGGGCTCCCAGCCAGTGTGGCCGCTGGAGAACGTCCAGGCACGATGGTTAGCAGCCGCTCACAGCCTAGGAGACGGACCTGCAGCGTCCCTGTGGAGATGCATGGGGGCAGATGCATTGTCAGGTACCATCCTCCCACCACCACCAATGTGCCCCTGAGACCCCAGGAATGCCATCCTCTCCTCAAGGTGGCTGAAACCAGACCCCAACCACATCAGGCCTTGGCAGCCATCTGTCATCCTTGGAGCAAAACAACTGGCAGCCCTCCTGAGCATCCCCCATATGCAGGGGGACGGTGGGTGTCTGTAGGGACACAGGCAGAGGAGCCAGAGGCTCAGGCCTCAGCCCAGGCCACATGAAGCCATAGTACATGATGAGATGCCCAGGGATCGGGGCCTAGAAAGCACCATGGCAGGGACAAGAGCTTGGGTCAGGGAACAAGAGGCCTGGCTTCCTGTCCCACTTCCTTCTTGGACCCCAGTTTCCCATCTGTACAGTGGGGATGAGTCCCAGCTCTGCCCCACCTCCCACAATGGGTGCAAAATGTGTTTTGTCAACCGAGAGCATTCATTGTTAGGGTCACTAGAGTTTTGTCTCTCAAAGGGTAGAGGAAGCAGTAGGAATCAAGCAGATTTTGAGGACATAAACTGGGCCCAAGTACACAATTTAGGGAGTCCAGGCCTGGAAGTTACACTCAAGATTTTATAAACAAAGGCAGATGCCCACGGTGGGAAGATTATCTTAGGAAGAACGACTGGAAGAACTGGGGTTTTAGCCAGGAAACAGGATATGAAGTGGCCCCAAATAGTTGAATTCCAGGCCTTTTAACCTGCTGTCCCCTCTGCCTTCCCCAGCTTCTGGACCTGCACAATGCCTGCAGGTCCTTCAAGACCAAGCTCAGATGCCACCTCCTACAGGAAGCATTCCCTGATTCCCCAAGGCCAGGTGAGAGGTCCCACCTAGCACTGCTCACCATGAAATGCTGCCTCTCTGCACACTCCCCCACCCCAGCGGGTCCTCTATGCCAGCCCAGGCTGGGCCCTCTAGATCCTACTGTATCCCAGTGGGGAATCTCAGGGCCCAGCACAAAGCCAGTGCTCTCAGATTATTTGTTAATTGCAATTCAGCTGCTGCTTCAAGGAGACAGCTCTCAGTTCTATAAGAAAGAACTTTCTATTAGTTTGAGCTGCCCAGGCCTGGGACTGGGAACCAACGCCCCCAGGGCTGTAAGCTCCCCAACACTGGCACTTTAACCATTATTATAGTTACCAATGCAAATAATAGCTACATTGATCAAGTGCTGACTGTGCCAGGCAGTATACTGCACCTCCAACAATTCACTGCCTCTGCACAGCAACCCTATAAACTGAGGTTCAGAGAGGGGATGTCAGCTGCCAGGATTGGAACCCAGGTGCAACAGACTCCCAAGTTCTTCCCCACCACACTTCAGGGTCCTCCCCCACCAAGGAGGAGAGCTCTGAAGGGAAAGGGAATCCTGGCTACCTGTCATGGCAGTGGGCTTCACAAGTATCCCTGAAGGCTGGGGGTTCTCAGGCACAGCAGTCCGCAGCTCCCGGGCCACCCTGCCACGCAGTGGGTTGGCAGGAGGCAGTCCCTCCAGCAGCTGCTCCAAAGCCAGCCGCAGGAGGTCCAGTTTCTGGGAGGACTCCTGGAGCTGGGCCTGAGCCTACAGGAGGGAGGGGATACAAGCAGGTGCAGGCCCTTGGGGCATCAGGGAGGGGCTGCTTAGCAGCCCAGGCCACTTTGAGACCCCTCCCTGCTCCCTCCTTTCCACCCCTGCATGGCCATCCAGCAGTGCCTCCCACCACTGCAGAGGGTAGTATGGGACAAGCAGACTCTCGGAGAAGAGCAGGAAGGGGAGGGGGTCATGGGCTGACCTCGGCCAGTGCCTTGCGGTCCTGCGTTCGCCGGCTGCCAAGCAGCTTCACCACGTTCTTGGCACCCTCAGCTACGGCAGCTTCAATCCGCAGTCGATGCCGCAGCTCCTCTGCCAGCAGCTCAGGACCTGAGGAGGACAGAAGGGTCAGGCAGGATCCCTCCTAGCCCTAAGGCCCATCCCCATTTCTCAAGGCCTCACCTGGCTCCGGGGATCCACTGGCCTCCAGGCTGCTGATTTTCATCCGCAGCAGGGCCACCTTCAGCTGGCTGTCCCGCAGCATCTGCTGAGCAGCTGCCAGGAGTTTCCTCTCCTATGGGGCCATAGCACATACCCCATCAGACCAGGACTCAGCCAGAGCCTTCTCCCTCAGGGCTGGGAGGGGTCAAGCCTTCCCACCAGAACTGGGCTGGAGCCAAACTTTCTCCATCAGGTCAAGGTTGGTGCTAGGCCTCCCCTATAATATTTGGTCTTGGACTGCGCTCCCTACATCATGCTGGGAGCCGGGACTACAGCTGGGCCTTCCCAACTTGGACCGGGATTCCCCCATTAGACCAGTGTTGTGCCTTCTTTGTTAGATTAGGGGTTGGAGCCATGTCTTCCCCACCAAATTGGAATTTGGGGCTTTGTCTCCTCCATCAGACTAAGGGTTGGAACTGTGTCTCCCCTATGGGGTCAAAGGCTGGGTTGCATTTCCCTATCATAATAGGGGAAATAGTCACACCTCCTCTTATAATTGAGAGTTTATGCCTCCCCCCTTAGATTGGAGGCTGGAGCTTTGCCTACCTATCAGTCTCCAGGGTCCTTACCTTGGGGGTGCCACTGGCGTATGTGTGGGTCATATTCTCAGCCCCCTGCTTGACCTTCAGTTCTACCTGCAGTTGCCTCTGTAGAGCCTCCAGGTGCCGAGCCCTTGACTGCTCTGCCCGTGGCCAGGGTCCTGAGGCTGCAGATTCTGTGTGCAGCGAATGTGGGGAACATGAGCCCCTTACCAGGAACCAAGATTTCACCCCCTCACCCCTTCCGTAGCCTAGCGTTCTCCTCCTCTCCCCTCCAAAGGAGTATCAGCAGGGAATGTCCTGAGGAGGCTCAGAGAGGTGAGGCAGCCTGCCTGGGGCCACATAGTGGTCAGGCACAAGGCCCAGGAGCCAGGTCACCCTGGTGCCACCTGTCCTGAGGGGTCTGCTCAGATTCCTCACTCACCAGCTGGGCCAGGCAGCTGGATGCGGGCATGCAGCTCCCGCAGCTCCCCATGCAGCTGTTCCAGACGGCGGTTAGAGGACTTCAGCAGCTGCTGCACATGGCCCAGGTGGCGGCGGTCTGTGGCCACACGACGCAGGTTTTCCACACCTTCCTTGATCTTCAGCTCCTTCTGGATGGCCCGGCGGATCAGTTCTTTCTCATCCTCTGGGGGCTGGTGGCCCACCCCATGCTGTGAAAGAACGGAAAGGAGTCACGCCAGGCAGCTCTTCCCATGGGCCTCTGTTTACCACAGGTGGAGGGAGAGGAGTACACGGCAGCCAGGACTGACACAGAAGGTTTGGGAAATTTCTCTGAACTTAGAGCTCAATAACCCTACACCAGATGGAATCCCAAAGTCCACTTATCCAGCCCATACTCCTTCCTCTGCCATTCAGAAAAAGAGAAGGGTGAAGAAAAAACTTGCTAATGCTTATACAGTGCTTACTGGATGCCAGGTTCTGTTCTAAGACCATCACATATATTCACTCATTTAATCCTTAAAGCAACCCCACAAGGAAGGTGCAGTTATTATCCCCATTTTATAGATGAGGAAACTGAGGCAAAGAAAGTTTAAGTAACTTGCCCAATGTCAGTCACAGCCATACAGAAAGAGATGCCACCATCTGTTGGGTCCCAGTCTCTCCCTTTCAAGCACCTTAATCAAGCTGCATTTTCTAAATCTGGGCACCAGGGTAGGTGGGAAAAGAAGCTCGGCACTGAGAAGGGATTCTCCCAAGATCACACAGAGAGGGCAGCTGGAGGCCTGGTAAGAGGCCAAGGCTTGCTCCTCTGATGTCCCAGTGCTACAGGTGCCAAGGCAGGGCACGGAGAGGAGCTGAGGAGGACTCCAGGGGCCCACTCCCAGCTCAGCTCCTGGGAGGAAGTAGAAGTCTCTCTCACTGCTTTACCCCAGCCTAGAACAAGGAAAAGGAAAACCTCCTCTCCAGGAGCCATTTCAAAGTAATCAGTGCCAAAGCTGTCCTCAGCCTTCCCACGGACTTTTATAGGCCTCCCAGGCCCCTCACCTTACCTCTTGGCTCTCCATCTCCTGAGCCCGGTAGAAGGGGTGGCCACCCCAGCCTCAGGGACTCTCACCCCAGGCCTCTGCTGGCCAGCTGGGCCTGGCTCTCAGAGGGCAGGGGCGAGGCTCAGGAAATCCTCTGACTGCCCTAGGAGAGAGGGCCAGAGCCAAAGTCCTGAGCAAACAAAGATCTCATGGAGCTGGGGGCCCGGGCACCAGGGTCCTGAGTCACCCTGTTGCCACTGGGCGGAGGTTCAGAGGAAATCGGAAAATGTGTACAAGTCACTGCTGGAACAGGCAGACAGACCTCCGGAGGAAGAGGGTGGGAGGGGGTGGACTGCAGGCCTGAGGGCTCCCTGAACAATTGGACTCTCTACCACATCTCACACTGAACTTAAATCCCAAGGCCCTATCTCTCTCGACTGGAATCCCGCCATGTATGCCATGTATACACACATCTCCTTTCTGCTCTGAGCTGCGACCCTATCTTGTACACACTTGCCCCCTCTTATTTGTTCTGGGTTAGGATGCCTCCCGTCCCTAATAACAGAGACACACACACAACCTTGGTCTCTGTGCCCACTTGCACCGATTGCCAGCTCTGCCCAAGAACCCCGCATCCCTCAGCATTCGAAACTGGAACCCTCTGTATACCGGAAGGTTCCCACTCCGCGTGGTCTAGGCCCCGCCCCCTCGCGTACACACACCCCACGTGCCTTTGCGTTCTGGGAAGGACCCTCCAAAAGTGCACGGACCCCCTCCCCATGTGCACCCACGCCCCCCCCCCTTTGCTTTCCCGGCTAATTCCCATCGGCCTTACATTCCCGCCTGAAGAACTGATTTTAGGAAACTTGGGAGCCCACCCTGGTGGCCCTGACTGCGGATTCGGACGAAATCCTAAACTGGCTCTGAGTCATCCTGACGACTCATTTGGGGCAATTTCCAAGAGGCATAAACAACCTAAGCCCAGTACTCAGATCTTCCCTGCGAAGGTGTAGTGGGGATCCCAGGCAGGGGCTGGGAGAGACGTGCGGCAGGGTTGGGGTCGCGGATTTAGCGGGCAAGGTTTAGGGACACGGCCGAAGCTTGGGGCACCCGCGGTATGAGTGAAGCTTTCACCGCACCCCCTCGGCCCCCGGCCGCATTCGGGTCTCTCCCGGCGCCGTTCACCTGCTGCGACGCCCCTTCCTCCATGGCGCCGCTCGGGCCGTTTGGGCCCTTCCTCTTGACCACTCGGGTTCCGGAAGCCCCGGCCCCTCCGCCAGGACATTCAAACTTGAAACTTCCCGGGAAGCTGCGCCCAAGACGCGGGATCGAGCGCCCCCTCCCGAGATCCGCAGGCCCTTCCGGGACCTTGGAATCGCGCCGCCGTTCGGATGAGCCGATCAGGGCCCCCGATTGCACTCCCCAGTGCCTCGTCCGGATCCGAAAACCCGCCGGACCTGGGACCCAGCACCCTCTTCTGGGTCCAGTTCCCGCTGACACTGACCATGCCAAGCGCAAGATGGAAAAGCAGAAGTTTGTAGCGTTGCCCCGCGGAACGCTCTGAGGAGCATGCCCGGGTGGAGACAGCACCCGCTGCCGACGGCTGGGCGGGGCGCTAAGTCGCCATGTCGGGGTCGCAGCCTGTGTGGCGGGCCCACCCCTCTTCCTTCTTGCTCTGCCAGGACCTGGCTTCCCGCCCCTAACGCGCTGGGTGTCCTGGGTCAAGTCCCTCCGTGTCTGAGTCTAGGTTGTTGTGGTGTAAAATGGGTTACTCTCAAACTATTGCCCCCACGGAGTGGTTGGCCCTTTCTGAAATATATTAGTCACTATAAGAACATATGTGGAAAAAAGTAAAACCTCACCCCAATTACAAATTACAGAGGAAAGAGCCAAATGTCTCTTGACCCCCACCATTTAACCTGATAGCTTTATTGTCAGCCAGAACTACTGTTCCACTTTTGCACTCGAGTCCATCTAAACAGAAGAAAAGCATTTACATTTTGTGAAATTGGGCAAGTTACTTAACCTTTCTTTGCCTCAGGAAGTGGTAACTAGTCTGCACAATTTGCCCAGCATTGGCTTGCCTGTCAGGGGAGATCCTGGTTCTTTACTGCCTAGCCTAAGGCTTTTTCACCAATACTGGGCATACTGTGCTTATGAGTAGTTTGTGCCAGGTCTTCACCAGGGACATCATACAAGGAACCAAAAGGAAAAGGTACTTTTAACATCCGAAGTGAAGAAGGAGGGAAGATATCAAGGGTGGCTTATTTGCTGCCTTGGAAGAGGCGCCCTCCAGTGCTTTCACTGAAGGAAACCATGTCAGTTCCACTTTGCTTTGACCATCTCCCTCACAACGGACTGGAAAAGAAATTGGCAAGCCATGGCAATCCTGGGTTATCCTAACAATGGGAAAGCAAAGTGTCATCAATACATGTGGAGGTAACTTGGTTCAGCAGGACATGCCTGTCCAGACACTTTAATTAGAGGCAAACCATTTACACCTATCAGAATTATTATACATTAGAGAACCTTAAGACAAACACCAGGCATATAGAGCACAGATACTTCAAAATAGAATTCGCCATCCAGCTGTCCAGAGCAGAATGTAGACTCTCAGCTTCTGACTGCAGTTCATAGGTTTAAAAAAAATCCATGGAAGAGGCTAAACTTGCGTGTAGTTGTGCCTAAGAGTCTCCCCCTGAGTGCCTCTTTGTTGCTCAGATGTGGCCCTCTCTCTCCCCAACTGAGCCACCTTGACAGGTAAACTCACTGCGCTCCCCCCGACGTGGGACCCGACGCCCAGGGATGTGAACATCCCTGGCAATGCAGGATATGACTCCCGGGGATGAATCCGGA
>PVKY010000842.1:0-38993 GCA_004027775.1 Bradypus variegatus
AGCTGCTTTCCACTTTCGTGGGCTGCTTCTGTAGACAATAGCAGGTGTCCTCACGGGAGTCCTGGGAGAGGGGCTTCAACAGATGTCCATCTTGCAGCTGATGATGCTTCAGTGCAGACTACGTGCCTCGGACCCAGGGCCCGAGGTGCCACCGAGGCTGCTCACACTGCCCCCACTCGGGCCCCCTTTGTGCCCCACCGAGGCTGCTCACACTGCCCCCACTCGGGCCCTGTTCCCTTCCACCCGTGGTCTGCGTGTGCTTCCACATGTTGCTTACTTATGCCTTTTCTTGAGTAGGGAAAATAGTTTTTATTTATCAGCTAGTTGATTTGTGCCCCAACTAACCAAAAAATACCGGTTTTCCTCAAATTTCTAAAAAGCGACTAGGTCTGAATTAGTTCCTCACTGTTTACTAAAATCTTTTCAATAAAATGCCTTTTTAAGGTTCACAAAATATAAAAAGATTTGACTTCAGAACCCATGTTAGACGGTTTCCAAGTCAGCTTACCTGGAGTCTGGGCATGGCACCTACCTCCCCCTACCTTGTCCTGAGCCACAGCCCCCAAAGTTTTCCTCTGCAGATTTGGGGGGTTGGGATCCATCATGAATAATAAGCTGCACTGTCTGGGTGCTTGGCCCACTTGGGACTTCACAATCCTCAGTCTGGCCCGTGGCACCCAGACAGGCCTGGCAGGGTTCTGTGCACAGCCCAGCACCCTCACCCATGACAGGGAGCTTGTGGACACCCACCCCAAGGCATCTGGGGGGCCATGTAAATGGCATTGAACATTGCCTGTTTTCAAACTTTTAAAAATGCAGCGCAAAGCCTCTGTTATTCAGTTTTTAAATGGATTTCTTTTTGAATATTTAATAAAAAGTTTTATTACATTTGTACACATTTATAGTATTTTTTATTTTAAGTAATTCTACGGTTTTATTTTATTTGTCGATACCAAATAATGATCTTAATTTGATATGACGGTAGATTCTTAGTATTTGTGGCAGTTTTGATTTCATTTAGCATGAATGTGATCTCTAGTCAGATGGATTTTTATTTGGGTTAACCATTTGGGACTCAAAGATATACTGTCTTTTAAAGTAATATCAGAGATGGCCAGCCTGGGCCTCCGGACACCTGTGCCTGTGCGGTCCGCGAGCTCTCAGCTCACCCTCAGGCACCGCCAGATGGAGATGCAGGTGCTGTCACCTGAGGCAGGCCGCCCCCTTTATGTGGGATGTCCCTGTAGGCTGGGGCATAAGTGTGCATGCAGGTCTTCCCCAGAGGGGGCCACAAGGAAAGGGTTCCAACGCAGGCAGAAGCCGAGCTCTGAGCAGCAGGGCAGGCTTGTCATTCGGAGGAACCGTGTCCAGCGGTGCCATTGGGCTGCTCGGGATTCAACTGTGGGCCGGCTCGGCATCAGCTGCTCCTGGGCTCTACCCTCCCCTCTGCCCTGTCCCCGCTGGTCACTGCTCTGCACCCCTGCCTGGTCCTTCCTGGCTGACTCTTTAGTTTCTTTCTCCCCTGATGTGGAAGGACTTGGTCTTTATTTACCTCTGTAACCCCATCAGCTGGAGCAGGGCTGGACGTGGGAGGGCCCAGAAAAATCTCTGAATGAATCAGTGATGATCAACATGAGTAAAGAAGAAAAAAAAGAAAAAATTAAGAGAAATGTGGTGCACATTTATTGCATGTTTTATTTCTAGAACTTTCATTTAGAGTGGGGAAATCTGTTGGCAGATGAGTACATAACGTGAGCAGGGTGGCAGGGTGTGGCTCTGGGTCAGCACCGTTCTTTTTCGTCCTCTCCTGGTGGAGTCTGAAAAAGAAGAACTCCCCTAGTGCCTGGGGAAGAAAGTGTCCACCTGTGGCTTGTTGTCCTCAGGTCCCCTGCAGGCCAGACCCACGCCAAGGCTGTGAGCACCAGTGCCGCCCCAGGCCCCCCACATGGAGCGGGGGCGGGGACAGTGCCGGGCAGGGGCCACACATGCGGCCTCGTCCCCCTTTACCACCTCCCGTGAAGTGGACTTCGTCAGACACATCAGGGAGACAGGGAGGCTCATTGAGAACTGGAAGGAACCTCCCAGGCCATTTCATAGATGAAGACATCGACATCCGGATTGCTGGAGTTGGGTTTGTTTTCCTTTGATTCAGTGAGAGCCTGGGAAGACCCCTCTGGTGTCCTTGAGCCACCCAAGGGGCCCGTGTGTATCCGCAGCCTCCCTGGGCACCCCTCAGCCCTGCAGAAACTTCATCCTGTGAGGGCTCTGCAAGCATACCAGAAAGGACCTGGTGACCCCTGCGTCCCCAGCCCAGTGGATGGCTTGGAACGACTGCAGCCCCAGACAAGAACAGGGTGACCCCTGTGTCCCCAGCCCAGTGGACGGCTCGGAAGGACCACGACCCCCACCAGGGATTGGATGCCAGCGTCTCCTCGGGCGGGTGGCTTCCCAGTCCCTGCATCTTGCTGCCCAGGCCTGTTCTTTGAGCTCCTCTCTTGCCCTTCTTGCTGATCTCTTGCCCATCTGGAAGCTGAGGAGCCCATGATGGGGCCTTGGGCACAGTGCTGCCCAGCTGAAGACAGGCTTGTTCTTCGTCACCGTGAGGACTGCTCCCCCACAAAGTGAAAGTGGAGCCACCTCAGTAGTTCTCATCAATGTCTTGGGAACCTGTATTGTTTTACTTTTTTTTTTAATTTTAATTTTTAGATAACATTTTTTGAGATGGTAAGGCTAGCTAACATCCAGTTTGGGTTTGCTGGACACTCTAGCGGGGCATCTTTATCTTATGTTCTAAGAATTCTGCTTTCTGGCCTTGCTTGGTGTCATCTGCTGCTCCCAACACTTCAGTCCAGGACGGATTCTGAAGGGCATCTCCTTGGCCTGGCATCCAAGCCACACCCCAGGCCCTCCCCTCCTCACTGTCACCATCACCACCTTCATCGTCACCACTGACACTGTCACCACCACCATCACCATCGTCATCACCACCACCATCACCACTACCACCACCATCACCACTACTACCACCATCACCATCGGTCATCACCATCGCCACCATTGTCACCATTATCACCCCTGTCACCACCACCATTGTTGTCACCACTGTCACCACACAACCGCCTCATTTCTCTCCACTGCCAACAACACTGGGGTTGCCAATTTAAAGAAAATAAAACACAAACATCTCTATCAGTTCTAAGAGGCAAAAAAATCAAAGCCAGTCATTTCATGTTAACTCTCTTTTGTCAGTGAAGTTGAACTTATTTTCTGTATGTATTGGAAAATTTGCCTTTCCCTTTTCCCAGTTGCTCTCTCATGTTCCCACCCAGTCCCTCTTGCATGGCACCCGTGCTGCTTTCTATCCCTGACTGCAGGTGGCTTTCTCTGTTATCACATTGACCCCTAGGTAGCTTCGTGAGTGTGTGTGGTTTCTTCAGAGTTAGCTCCTGGTATTGATAGGCTTTTAGGAATACTAGCTTATTGCGTGTCTGGGAGTGTTTTAAGTCAATAGTAATAGTTCTGAGTGTTATTTTCTGGCAAGACCCCTTTCAGACAGAAAAAAAATTAGGTGAAACACATTTTGAAGTCATACTAGAGTCCACCAGTTTGCCTATTCGAGGGGCCTGGGAGGTGCTGTCCTGAGCGGAGGGGTGACGTCCTGGACTGTGGCCCCGCAGTCGCCAATCGAGGCCGACCCCACGTTGCCTGGTGGGGTGGTGGAGCCGTCATCATGCCTTGCCATGCACCGGCTGCCTCCACCAGCAGAGCCCAGGGAGTTCTGCGGGAGCTATCCTTCCTTGAATAATCAGGTTTCTGGAGACCTGGGGTGGCATCAAGATACAAGCCTGTGCATCATGACGAACCTTTCAGAACTTGGTCTTGCTCTTTTATCAGCTCAGCTAATTTCTTGGCGTTTTCATGCCATGTTGCAGCCTTGGGGCACTGTTCTTGCCCAGGGAGCTCAGTGCTGGTGGATGCTTGCGCCACGCTGAATCTGAAATTCCATCTTGAAATAACTGCAGTAATACTCTGCCCTACAGAACTCAGACATATTCGTAACAAACAGAAACTCAAGTTGTGCTCGATGACACAAGTGGTGACAAGGGCGAGATTATTTAT
Source organism: Bradypus variegatus (assembly GCA_004027775.1). NCBI lineage: Eukaryota > Metazoa > Chordata > Mammalia > Pilosa > Bradypodidae > Bradypus > Bradypus variegatus. The sequence goes on from PVKY010000842.1 coordinate 4,120, forward strand.
CTAACAATATTAAGAATTTGTTAGCAGTTTGTCAGAGCACCATAGCCGCCCCTCATAACCTACACCAGAATGCAGTTCAGAGGGAGATGTGAACGAGGAACAGCAGCCAGCAGCTAAATGAGGAGAAAGCAGCCAGCAGAACAGCGAGACAGGCTGCAAGCCGCTATTTATCAAAGCACTGAAAGGAAGATCCATTCCAAAGCTTCCAGGAAATAGGAAAAAACTTACCAAGGGAAAGCTAGAATAGACTTCATAAAACTAAGCATTTGAGCATCAGAATGAAATCTCAATTTAAGAAGCAAACAGAGACCGACAAGTGTTTGCTCAAGCACTGGTGGAAGGGCTGAGAGCCAGGAGCTGGGCTTCAGGGCCAGCGCTGCCTGGGGACCCCCCGGCAACCCCACAGACCCCACCTTCATTTCCTCTGGCTCCAACTCGGGGCTGGTGTCACCACTTCATGGTTTTATTGTGAGGTTTACTCATGTCAGAGCAATCATATGAGAGTTCTCAATATAATTATTATTATAAAAAAGCCATACAGCTGAAATGGAAAGAAATGTACACGTACATCACGGGCCCACAGCTCCCCCCACACACCTCAGACAGCACACAGCCACCAGGGGACAGAAAGTGGAGGAGAGACTGCACACCCCGAGAGGAAGACAAATGTGTGTGTGGTGGCTGTCCCCGACGTGTGACAGCAAGTGGCCACCAGCTTCCCGGTTGTTACCACTGGGAGTCCTGGGTGAGGGCAATGAAGCAGAGCACCTGCTCCCTGCCCGCCGTGCATGGGTGACACGGGGCCTCTGCCCGCTGCAGATGGGAGGGTGCTTCTCTACAGACTTTGCAGGAGTTTTCATAAGAGTCCTCTCACTTTGCAGCCTGTCTCACTGTTCTGCCAGCTGGTTTCTCCTCGTTTAGATGCTGGCTGCTGTTCCGTGTTCGTATCTACCTCTAAACTGCATTTCTGGAAAGTGATTTCAGAAGTATCCACTGCATTAGATGTAGTCATTTTGATAACTTCTCCCAAGCAAGTAATTCTACCCTTGGGAGATGTTAGCTACTCATACATAGCAGCATGGCCTACAGTAGCAAAAAAGAAAAAGAAAAGGAATAATCCAAAAGTGCCCTCCAATCAGGAAACAACTCCTAAAACTATGTTTCAGTCACTTCACGAATGTTTTTCAACCATTAAAAAATGCTGTTGGATTACTATAAACAGGAAATGGAAGTGTGGATGTGAAAGTGCTGTATAATATGATGGTAGCTCTGTGGAAAATACATTAAATGCCAGCAAGTTTGGTGTTAGGGTAGTGAGTTTAGGCATGTGTGTGTGTCTGTTTCTCAAATTTGCCAGTTTTCTTTAATGGGACTATGAAAAACCACCACCGCCACCACAAGAAAACTGCACGCACTCCATATGCTTTAAGTCCAATTTAGTAAAATCTGTTCTACTTAGGTACGTAGCTGTGGGCTGAGAAGGAAAGAAGCCTTGCTTTGATACTCTTGGAAACAAAACGGGGCTGTGTTGTCTGAGAAGGTTTTAAGCCCACCTACCTGTGAAGCAGGCTTTTCCCTTTCACTTCCACTGGTGGGTGTGAGGCTTGAATTTGCACAGAACCCTCTACTAGATGCCACTTCTTTTGCTGCATCGAGAATGCAGCCACCATGCTGCTCTTTTAGTGAAAATAATAAGTTGTCCTTCCACAGTGGATTTTGTGTTGGTTAACAATATGCCTCTGTGATGATTAGATCTGCATTTTAAACAGAATACAGTCATGAAAAAGTCTTGATGGGGAGACACGTCTTGTGAAAACTCCTCCCGGCCTCCTCCTTTCTTGGAGGAAGGTTTCATGGTATCAGAAGCATCCTGAATTGGAATCCAATTGTCTTCTTCCCTTTCTTCCCTTTTCTAGCACACGTCTCAGTCGCGCCCCCACCCTTTCCTCCACAGAGTCACGAATCACCCATCTCTGTGCTTTTTCTTACCTGGCAGGTGCAGTGGCCAGCACTGAGGTGAAAATGAAGCTCCAAGAGTTTGTCCTAAACAAGAAGAAGGCTCTGGCCCACCGGAACCTGAACCACTGCATCCCCAGCGACCCTCGCTACTGGTATGGGTAAGTGGTGGGTGTGGAGGGCTGGGGGTGCGAGCACCAGCCAAGCCGCCGGCAGATTTGGATCACTCCCCAGGCTTCACCTGGAGACGCAGCAGAGGGGCTGGTGGGATCTGAGACTCCCTAAGGTCTAGAGACGGGGTGTCAGTGAAGGGGCCTCATGCTCAGCCAGTGCAGCTCTCATCCAGGCGAGGCAGGTGTCCTTAGAGGGACAGCGCAAAGCCAGCGGAGGGTTGCTCACAGGGCTGGTGCCTGCCATCGCTCCCGTCTTCCCACACTGGAAGGACCTAGAACTGGAGCTCTGATCTAAGTTGTCCGTATGCACCAACCAGTTTCTGCCCAAAATTTTACTGGTTTTTAGGCAAATCAGTAAGTACCTGTAGCACTTGTGTGATTTTTATACCAAGAGCTCCTTACCAGAGCCTGTGTAATTGACAGACTGCAAAAGAATCTCATCTCTGCTAAGAACAGTAGAAAGCCAATGAACACTACGTGAAGGATATTTTTCCCTCAAGAACTTGCATTGCACACACAAGCTGTCCCTGACCAAGTCAGCATGGGTGGCAGAGTTAGGCATACCGCTGAGCTGTGCTCACCCTGAGGCAGCGGTGCTCTTTGGTATTTGTGGAATGAACCAGTGACACAAAAACTCAGGCAGAAAAGGGAAGGCAATGATGGACCATGAAGGGCAAGAAGATAACAGCAAGAAGCCAAAGATGCAACCTGCACGAATGGAAGGATTCATTCCAAATGTCAAAGACCAGCTGGACATGCTCTCCTCGCTGGTGATGCGCAGCCACTTTGGTGTGAAAAGCCCTTTGTCTTACGGCCAGGCGAATGCAGCAGAGGGTCGTAACTCAGATGGGATCATTCAGGGGGCCATGCTGGAAAGGGGAAGTAGAGAAGGCAGGAGGGGCTCATGCCCTGGGAAGAAATGGAAGCATCTGGAATGGTAGACCCTGTGAGATCATCGAGAGGGAGAGAAGCCCTCTCTGATGTGTCTGGGAGGGAAGCTGGGAGAGGGCCGAAGGCTGGCATGTTTAGAAGATTCTGATCAGAGAGTGGGGAGGCCACGAATGCTTCCAGGAAAGGAGCAAGTTGTTGGGGGGGGTGGCAGGACCCAGCAAGGGGCCAGTGGACAGTGGTCAGAAGACTGTGGCACCAGAGGAGGTCAGGGGCTGCAGGGAGCGGGGCTCTGAGTTGAACAGTTGAGTGTCTTGGGTGAGGACAGAGTGGTGTGGGGATAGACTGGGTGGGGTGGAGGGTGGGGAGTGGAGGATGGCCGTGATGGGGACCTTGGGCCTCAGGCAGCTTGAGGAGGAAGGGGCCAGTTGCCTGGGGGGGTGGTGGTTCAGTCCTGGAGGCTGCAGGGGAGTGCTGGCCTCTGACCAGAATCAGGACTGAGGAGGGATGATGGCGCCGAAGCTTGGTGAGAGGTTGGAACCATGGGCAGGGTCTGCTGGAGGACTCAGCCCCGAGGTAGCTGGTGAGCAGGTGAGATGGGAAGGACGCTGGGTACTGCAGGTTGCCTTGCTGCCGGGCCGGCTGAGGGCCGAGGTCCAGGTCTGGGCAAGGCCCGCTGGTCCTGCGGGGAAGGGCTTGTCAGGGTACGCAGGCCAGAGCAGCCAGGAGCCTCCTCCTGAGGGACTCAGCCAAGGGGCAGGTGTGTTGTTCTGTCCGGGCAGGAGCCTAAATCAGACATCACTTGAGTGCACAGTCACAGGCACGCGCCACGCGACGTTCGGAGCCGGGCCTCAGCCACGCGCACCCCGCAGTCGGCTGGAGTGGACAGGGACCCACATAAAAGCGAGAGTCTCAGACCTTCAGAAGAAATCAGGAAAAACTTTTCACGGCCTTGGGATAGGCAAAGTGTTCCTTTTTTTTTTTCCTTAAGTTTTATTCTAGTCACATTTTTAATAACCTAAAATTTCCCTATTTTCCTTTTTAACCATATTCAATTATATAATCCAGTGCTATTAATTATGTTCACAATGTTGTGCTACCATCACCAACTGTAAACCAAAAACTTGATAAATTAGACTTATCAAAATTGAAAACTTCTGCTCTTTGAAAAACACCTTTAAGAAAATGAAAAGGCAAGCCACGGACTGAAGGAAAATACTCACAATGCATTTATCTGACAAAGCACTTGTATTCAGAATATATAAAGAGCTCTTACAATTCAATAATAAAAAGGAAAAAAAAAGATAAACAGCCTCCTGGAAAGAAAAAGGAAAAAGATTTGAACAATATTTCACCAAATAAGAGATAGAAATGAGCACCAGAAATAAGCAATAAGCACAGGAAAACATGCTCAGCATCATGAATCATCGGGGAAACGCCAATTAAAACTACAAGATACCACTTTCCACACACTAGCAGGGCTAAGATCAAAAGGACCAAGTGTTGGCAAAGGTGGGGAGTGCCTGGGCTTTCTATACTTTGCTGGTGGGAATTTAAATGAGACATTTTGACAGTTTCTTTCAAAGTTAAAAACATGCCTGCCCTATGACCCAGCAATTCTACTTCTAGAATTTACCCAAGAGAAATCAAAACATCATCCAATAAAAACTTTTACTCAGATATTCGGAACAAAACTCTTTCTTCATAAGGGTCAAAAACTGTAAATAACCCAGATGTCCGTCAGTAAGGGAATGGTTAAATAAACTGGCATATCCATACCATGGAGCACCACTCAGCAAGAAAAACCAACGAACTCCTGCCATACGCTAAGACTGCTTTCCCGTGCAGCAACTGAAGGCTGCGTTTGGTTGTGGGTACTTGCAGTGCGGCTGGTCCTAATGGAGATGTGCAGTAAATGTAGATTACACAGCAGGTCACAGATGCTTAGTATGAAAAAAAAAACTATGTAGAATTTCTTGTTAGTTATATTATATTTAGTTATATTATTTTTATATTAGTTATATTTATATTGATTGCATGTTGAAATGATAATATTTTGCATGTATTGGATTATATAGAATATTAAAAGTAATCTCACCTGTTAACTTTTATTCATTTTAATGTGACTACTAGAAAATTTAATATTTGATATGTGGCTCACTCGATGTTTCTGTTGGAGATGCTGGTAGAAGCAATTAAGGGTTTTGTTTACTTAAGGCCACTTGTGTGAATCTGATATAATGGGAAAGGCCAATTGTTGATAAAGTTTTGAAGGTGAATTTGTGTTTAGCTTGGTTCTGTGTGCTCACAAAGGTACTGCTGAGAAAGAAAACACGGTGCCGTTTGTGTCCGTGTCTTCCCCTTGGCTGGGGACGGCCTCTGAGGTGGAGTGCCAGGTTCACCTACCCAGGCTCCCGGGAGGGAGGCGCAGCGCTGCTTGCTTCCCGGGCCGCTTTGTCCCCAGCTGAAGATTCAGGATTGAAAACATGGGAGATAATTCCTGATCATGGGGATGGAAGGATGTAGGGAGGTTGTGTGTGTGCGCGTGCGTGTGCATGTGTGTAGCCAGCAACAGGATTTTACTTTTGCTCAGATCTCTCCAGGGATGGCCCTGGGGTTGGTGTGACTGCAGCTCTGCCTTGCACAGCAGACCAAGAAAGCGTCTGCAGACATGACGAGCAGTCATCTGTGCTGCTGGGCACCTTTTGGAGGCCCGGGTTCGCTCGGGATGGGGCCAGCTTCCTGCCCCTTGCACCCAGACTCCTCTCTCTGGAGCAGGAGGCTAGAGGGCTGAGGGCTGCCAGGCCAGCTCAACCGTGCAGAGCTCCCTGCCAGCAGCCTCAGTTCAAGGTTTGACAAGAAAGTGAGGATTTTGATACTGACAGCATCTAAGAAGATCAAAACAGGAAAGGACGAGCTGGTAGATTGGAAAAGAATATTGTTTTTCCAACTCCTGGCTTAATTCTAAAGCAAAGCCTTAGCCCTTTGGGGTGTGTTGGCAGTAGGAATAGTAAAAGAATTATTATTCCCAACACCATTCAATGGAATAATAGTTATTTCTTACATTCTTACAACACATGATGCACACACATGGGCCGATCCATTTTCTTAGGAAGGAGAAGTAAATGCAAAGGAGAGCCAGGTTGTAACATGACAGTGAAGGAGAAGCTTGAGATGGCCACGGCTGGGCCCCATCAGGTCCAGTCTGCACAGGGGGCTTCATAGAGAAATCACTTCCACCAACGCTGTGGGGCACGGCTCTGGAGACAAGACCTGGGGCTATTTCGGGGAGGGGGCTCTGCCTGAGGAGGGCATGGTTGGCACACCCTGGACCTGCACCCCTGAAAGTGGCCAAGGGGCAACCGGGGCAGCAGTGGGCACAGCCTAGCAGAGCCCCAAGCTCTGTTTCTCCAGGCAGCCTGGCCCATGCTCCTTGGGCTTTCTCTGCACCGGATCGTGCTGGAGTAGTTCAAGATGCACCTGTCAGCAGGGAAGCGCCCACGTTCTTAATGCAGGTCTCTGTGGGTGTGTGGACATGGGAGCTGTGTTGGCAAGTAAGTGGTCTCGCAAATTCCAGATAAGTAAGTTGGCTTATTTGTCTCAAGTCCTTAAGCCGATGGCACAGCTTAAAGGCTCACAGAATCCATTAGGACTTTGATGTGTTGAGCAAGGTTTGGGCAGTAGGCCCATCAGAAAGGCCTCACTGACAGTCATCTCCAGTGGCCACAGCAACCCCAATCCCATGAGTAGGGGCCTCCCTGGCCTGACCCCACCATTCCTCCTGATCACCCCATGGCAGCCCACAGCTGTCTGGCCCTTTAAGCATCTTGACAGTTCCGGCTGTTGGTAAAGGAGTCACATCCATGACAAGCTCCTCAGGGCAGAGGGTGCTGGTTGCTGCCAACCTGCTGCCTCACGAAGAAGAGGGAACCTCTCTAGGGGGATGGTCTCGTAAGGGCACGATTGCAGACCCTGGGGTGAGGGCAGAGTCACCCTGGGCATCTGCTACTGAGGGGAGCCCCCACGTGCTGCCCGAGGAGCATGCCCCTGGCTCCCTCACACCTGCAGCCCCCCGAGACTAGGGGCGGTCCCAGCAGCCAGGGGCCCTGCCCAGGGCCTGGCCATTGCCACGTTTCGAGGAAGAACCCTCTACCTGGCCACCGGTCAGGCTCCCGGGGCTGTGCCCAGCCAGGGCCACTGCCTGTGGCGTTAAGATGCTGTCGTTGCCCTTTGCCTCCAGGAAGACGCAGCACAGCTCCCTGGAGCAGAGCTCCCCACCGCAGAGTGGGCTGTCGGCCGCCTGCAACCACCCGGTCCTGGGGATGTACGACACCAAAGACGACTTCCCTCTGAGGAAAACAGGTCAGTGTCCGAGGCTGCTGCCGACCGGGGGCTCTGAGCCAGACCTCCTGCCCGGTCGGGCGGTCTCCAGCCTCGGCATTCCCTCACATCTTGGAACCCTTTGTCTCTTCCGTTAGACCCTCGTCTTGAAACAGTATCTCTTAGCATTCCTTTAGGACTCAGACAAAAAGGAAAGGAAATGAACTTCATGCATGATCACCTACTTTATATTTGGAAAAGCACAAACTCATTTTTTGAAAACATTAAAGATCACCCTTTTTTCAACATGTTTTACTTTGCTGCAGTCCAAAGCATCACCCCGTGGCTACCAGGGATAAAGTACGTTCTCTCTGCAGCGAGGGCGCGTCTGGGCCTTGGTGCTGGCTCTCATCACACCCTGGGCAGCTGTGTGGGGGTCTGTACCCAGGGTGCAAAGCATGTGAGAAGGAGTCATTGTGTCGTGTAGGGAACATCTCATGTGGACCTGAAATTCTTTGCAGAAGTTCTTTCACAGCCCAGAGGGAAATGGGGTTTCAGACATGAGCACAGTGCCTGGAACATTCCAGAAGCAGAGAGAAGGTGGCTGGTTCAGTGCCAGATGGCAAGAAAGCCTAGAGTCTCCCGGACTTGATCCAGTAGTAATCGTTCAAGTGGGGCAATGGCTTTTTAGAAGATAGGATGGCAAGTGGGGTGGGCAGGAGAGGGGCTGCCCTCCAGAGGGCAGCCCCGGAGAGCGGAGCTAGGCCTGGGGCTGTGTCCAACGGGCTGCTGAGGGTGGAGAGAGGCCCCCAACTCCAGACGGCAGCAGGTGGAGCCGGCAAACTGCAAGCCAGCATGGGACATCCCAGCAGCCTCTGTTAAAAGGGACAGCCCTTTGGGACAAGGTCTTTTAGGAAGCACAAATTCTGTGTTATGCAAAGGATTCTGGTCAAGTCTGGACAGAAGTGCATTTGGACAATGATAGACTGATATCTGTGCCCATGTGACGAGACAGCACATTGAAGAGAATCCCTGGGGCCCATCCATCCCAAGGACAGCGCGTGGGGTGAATGCTGGAGAGACCTATAAGGAGGCGACTGTGCATCCCGGATAGGATTTGGTGTGTTCTGTGGTGCACCAGGGGCCAAAACCAGAATCAAGTGCTCAGGTGGGAGGGTGAGAGATTTTAGCCCAAAGCAGCATTCACGGATACTCTGAGGTGTGTGAAACGGAGTGGGCCGTGTCAGACAGTGGGGTCCCTGGAGCCAGAACCCCAGGTCTTCTCTGGAGTAGTAGAGGGGTGGCAGCGCCCTTCCCAGTTGGAGGACAGGTTGTCACGTAGGCCATAAACCCTTTTGGAAAAGGCGAACCACAGCTTCTGTCCTTTTCTCTCTGCTGACTCCTGAGGCTGCTCTGGGTGTTGCTGAGAGGGAGCCCAGAAGTGCGACAGAAGACCTGGTTCAGGTGTGCTTCCTCCAGAAGGGTGCCCCATTGATCCCACAGAATCTGCAGCCTGTTCTGTCAGTCACCCTCAAACCCCTTTTCTGAGCTCTTAAACCATTTTTAAACAAATTCAAATAGACGCAGTTGGAGTTCCTGGTAAGGGGCGGGAGGCCCACTGGGAGAGAGCGCGTCCCGTGAGGGGCGGGTGTGGGTCTGCGGACAAAGGTCCTGGGCTCCGCAGGCCGGCACCCTGGGCTGGGCCTCTGCCCGTTCCCTGTTAGCTCTGTGCGACCCATGACAGATCACCCAAATCCACCCAACCTCCGCGTTCTCATCAGTGAGGTGGTGGAGACGGACACACCCCTGTCCTCCTGTTTGCAACAGGTGGAAGGACCTTGAAGGTGGAAAGCACCCAGAATGGGCTTCCTCTGCTCTGGGTGGGCAGTGACCTGTCATTGCTCTTACTCAAAGCCTTTGCTGAAATGCCACATTTTTGCGCTTCCCTGTGAGGTCTCCCTGGCCCACGAGGAGCCCCTGAGCAGTTCCTGTGCCACCTACCTGCCCATGCTCAACCCCCAACTCAGAACGGCATGGGTAGTGTCTGCAGATGGCTTTCTCAGGCTCCGTTCTCCTCACCCAGGCGAGCAGGGTGGGCACAGCCTGGAGAGCGGCCTTCCCCATGAAGAGCCCGTACTGGATTCCTGGGGGTACGCAGGTTGTGGAACAACAAGCACCACACAGAGCTCGTGGCCTGCAGCCCTGGGCAGAAGAAGCCCAGGGACTCTGCTCCTCCAGGGTGGCTACTGGCTTGCTGGCCGAGCTGTTCCCCCAGGGGTTATTGGAAACAAAGTTTCCAGCGCTTTGTCATGTGCTTTTAGCCTTGAGAACACAGCACCACCTTCCAGCCTCCTGCTTCCTGAACTAGAAAGAGGATTCTCTCTCTTACTCAGAGAAGTGCTCCAGAAGAACTTAATTAAGATTTGATTGTTGATCAGTTTTTTTAAAAAGCATCACTAGCAGATTAATAATGTAAAGATTTCAGAGGAAATGTTTAAATCACTTAAGAGAATAACATATCATTAGTGTCCTATATTGCTCTTTTTAGAAGTATCGACTTTTAATCACTTGATGTTGCTAATTCTAAATGCTTCACATCTGAATCTGTGGGTTTCTACAAGAATCAGTATATGGAAGTCTTCAGTAACTGAAACTTTAGTTACAAAATTACTTGCATGACTGTGGTGTAACCGTGAGTAATTGCCTGATGTAGACTTTACACCAGTTTATATTGGCCTTGCCCACAGATTGTCCATCTCTCAGCCTTTTAAGGGCCATTAGATGAGGTCTGAGTGTGCAGAGTGGCAACCCTCTTGCTGTGTACGCCAACGTGCCATGTGGCTTTGTGTGTCTTAAGGTGCCCTCTGGATGACTGCACCCCCTGGACAACCCCAAGTGGTTTATTTCCCTCACAAAAGAGTAACAGAACCTCATGAAATGAGAGCCGCAGCCAGGCAGCTCTCCGGGGCTCTGTCCGAGTCACCCAGCTTCCTTGCTGACCACCCAGCAAATCAGGAACTTCTGGAAGTGCTCTCTGCCTCACTTTTGTCATCTCTAGAATGAAGAACTACCCGAGAAGGCTGTAAATGCTGGTACAGGCATGGGGGAAAGCGTCTGCTTTTCTTTCTCCAAGCTGTTAGGCCACCCTTGGTCCCATCCTCAACCCCAGACCCGTTCCTGCCCAATTCTGTGGGTTCCCCAGACCCTTCTCTCACACCCCACAGTTCAGCAAGGAGCAAGCAGGAACTGCTGCACCCCACGTAGGAGAGACCCAGTGGAGATAACACCAACATGAATCTGGCCCTCAGGGCGTGTCTTGCTCTGTTGCATTTCCGTGGCTCCTCTTTGTGTCCTGGCCAGGCACCCCCTGAGTATCTCCCTCCCAGGGGCTCCTCCACACCTGGGCTCCAGACTCAGACCCTGTTCCAGTTTGCTAAAGCTGCCATTATGCAAATACCAGAAACTGATTGGCTTTTATAAAGGGGACTTAGTAGGTTACAAATACACAGTCCTAAGGCCATAACAGTGTCCAAACTAAGGCATCAACAAGAGGATACTGAAGAAAAGCCAATGGCGCCAAGAACACCTCTGTCAGCTTGGAAGGCACGAGGCTGGCGTCTGCTGGTCCCTGGCTCTCAAGTTGTATTTCTAAATGGCTTTCACCAAATATCTCTGGGCTTCTGTCTCTCTTAGCTTCTCTCAGCTCTCTGCTTGATTCTCCTGGGGCATTTCTGTCTAAGCATCTGGGGATCCTCTCTCAGCTTCTCCAGGGCAAACTCTGGCCTTCAGTCTTAGCTTAGCATCTCCAGATGTCCTTCTGTCTGCATCACCAAGCATCTCCATGCATTTGTGTCGGCTCTTAGCTTCTCCCAAGGGTGAACTCTGGATTAACATATCCTAACTTCTCTTCAAAATATCTCTCTCAGCTTCTCTGAGCTGCTCCTCTCCGTGAGCTCTCTTAAAGGACTCCAGTGATCTAATCAAGACCCACCCTGAATGGGCAGGGCCACACCTCCATGGAAATAATTTAATCAGAGACCTCACCCACAGTTGGGTGAGTCACATCTTCATGGCAACACTCAGTCAAAACGTTCCACTCTAATGAAAAGACTAATAAGTCTGCCCCCACAAGATTGCATTAAAGAATATGGCTTTCCTGGGAGACATGGAAGATCCAAACTGGCACAGAACCCCTGCCCAAGGCCCCAATTCCTAGTTCCAACTTCCTGTCTGAGACCCGCCTTCTCCTGGGTGATTGACACATGACGTCCTGCACTTCCTGCTCCTCCATCTCCTGCCAGGATGCAGCCTGGCTTCACCAGCCCCAGCAGGATGGTGTGTGGCCCACCCAACAGCCTTTCTTTGGGTGTGCGCTGCCCCAAAGGGCTGAAACAGAAGCTTCATTGATGCCAGGCATTCATTGCTGTATCCACTCTGAATAATGGATGTTTTTCAACTTCAAAAAGGAAAGCCAAATTCTATTCTACTGAAGATGTTTAAGGATATTATTTTTCCTCCAAGGGTCTTCATCTTGATGTTCTTGAAGATGTCAGCCACCATGTATTTCGCTTCTTAGTAATGACTCTTAAGTCACCCTCTTATGTGACTTCTAATTGATGAAAGGAGACCAAAACACTACAGATATAACTGTTTTATCCACCCCAATCCTTTTCCCATTCAGTTGGCAGCTTCTGGGACCTCGGCACAGAGCACGTGTACCCAGGGCTCCGAGTGGCTCCTTGGGCCAGTGCCCTCATCAGACCCCAGCGCACCACCGGGGCACAGCTAGCATCAACATATTGTGCTTACCACTTGTCCTAAGGAAGCAAGGTCCCGAGGCTGGCCCTCAGGGAGAGTTGCAAGTCTCAGCCTTCTCCCGGAGTTGTCAGGCTGACGTTAGGCCCGGCTCTGCTGCTGGCTGGGAATTGGGAGAAAGCCAGCAGGGTCTGGGGACTGAGCTGCCGTTGGTCCTCGACTCCACAGCCCGGGCTGGCGGCCAGAGGTGCTTGGCTTCCCTCTGGGGTGGCTTCCGCAGTCAGTGGTTCATCAAGCCCTTCTGGAAGTGTCATCCAGCCAGCACCTCCCACAGTGTACCCCCTCGTACTGACCCCAGAAGCACAGCCGGCAGTGGGAAATGCCACCAGTCTTTTTCAACAGGCAGAATATGGTGGGCTTCCCCCGTACTTTCTGGCTTTCTCTGGGGGAAGCAGCATGACTTGCTGAGACAGCTTGGACTCACTGGCCAATTCCTCAGGCAAAATGACCTCATCTGGGAAATGGGTGCAGCAGTGCATTGTCTTCATGGGGTGGTTTAGCGAAGGTCAGCTTGATGGCGGCTGCTGCTCCCACTGCCGGGCAGAGGGGAGGGAGTAGAGCAGGACGTGAGCCGAGGCTATGTTGTCTGGAGGAGAAGGGAAGGTGCTTGGTGCCTCTTGGAGCCTGTGTGGGGAGGGCAGGCTCCTGCGGCTGTCTATGGCGTGTATCCAACACTGTGCCAGGAAGCTCCGGAGGTGACCGGAACCTTCCTGCCCTACCTGCATGCCCTCCTGTTCCCTGTGGGCTGTTCTGGATATATTGACCTGTTTTAATCCTGTGCATCCTTGGCTGCTGCCAAAGGGAGCGCAGCTTATAGCAAGTCTCTTCTGTGCAAAGCCAATCCGAAACCCCAAAGAGAATTCCTGAAATAGGAACATCACCAAGTCCTTAATGCTTACTTGATTCCTTATGGTAGATATTGGGGGCTCCGTTTTACAGATGTGGACACTGAGGCTAATTGTCTTATCTGGTTTCCTGGCAGCAAATTGAGATGGAGACTCGAGTGTAGTTCCCATTCCCTACACTTAGCCCTTGTGTGCAGTTGGGGCACACTAGCATGTTCAGTTCTGGGGTGTGCTGGCTGCAAGGCAATGTGAGGGCCGCCCTCAGCAGGGCCATGCGTGCTTGCTGTCTGTCCCCTTCGCTGTGTGGGCTTTGGGACATTTATGATGTGCGCCCCATGTGCTCGGGTTTGACCTGGCCAGCCTCAAGTCCCAGCAGCTTCCAGTGGAGCAGGGCCCAGGTGAGCCTCCAGAGGCCCCAGTACAACCTGTGGGGTCGTCCAGGGAGGAGAGGGAGCAGCTGCTCAGGCACAGGGAGGCCGAGGCTGTGTTTTGCCCCAAATACAAGTGAATTGGGTCGAGGCCCAGTGCCTTCCTCCATCCTCCTGGAGTCTGCACCGCGGCCCTGACCTGGCTGGGCTGCTGTCTGAGGGCCGGGGTCTCTTCCTGTAGCTGCTGCCCAGTGCTGCCCCCTCCACCAGGGGGTGCTCACCAGAAGGGTGACACGGCCGTCAGAGGCCTGGTGAAGCACCACAGTGGATTCCCTTTCATCTGTTTAGCTGTAAAATACCAATAAGCCAATGAAACTTTCCTAAGTACTAGTGTCCTGAACACCACGACAAGTGGCACTGGGAGTGCCGTGAGATGGGACAAGGGTGTCCCCAGGCTGAGGTCTGCAGTGACCCCCGACCACACCTGTGCGGATGGCCTTGTGGACGGCGGCCTGTTCTTGCACCAGGTGCAGAAACGGCCACGGGGCAGGCGGTGGGGCCTGGCGGGAGAGCACCCGCCCCTGCGTCCCTGAATCTTACAGAGGTGGGTTTTGTGTGTCTCATGGGGCCGGGGCCGCCGTCCTTTCATGGGCTGCTGGGAGCAGAGAGGAGGCGTGACCCTGGGACGGTGACCCAGCCATGCTCCCCCTTCCTGCGCAGGCGCCCTCAGGTTCAGGGGCCTTGGGGCTGGGCTGGGGGCTTCCATCAAGCTGGTGTCCTTAAGAATGGATGTGAGTGTTTAAAGATTTTCAAAAAACCTTTGTTGTGCTTTTCCAAAGAAAATTCAACAGATGGCAGGTCTGGTTCAATTCTGGGCACCCCGTCCTGTGCTCAGCCGGACAGCTTGGATGTGTTTCAGCCTTGAGCTGCTTCTAATACAAAAAGTGCCCAGGAGAGCTTGCCCTCATCTTTTTCCAATATGCATTGTTTTTCCATGTTCAAATGGTAAAAGCTCCCCGGGATCGGTGGCCAATTGGAGTATGTGGTGGAGAACTGACCCAGCAGGAGGGGGCAAGTAGAAGGACACACGGCCTTTAAGCAGCATGGAGTGACTTTTTCTTTGTTAAAGAAAAGGCAGATAAGTAACACACACTCAGAATAAGCTAAAACCCGAACAGGGCACACAAACATGCCCTGAGCCCTCCTTCCAGAGGTCACTACTGTCATTAGACTGGCACAGGCCTTTCCAGGCACCTTCCTGTTCCTGTGGGAAGGGGGTGTGTATCTGCCCACATGAGAGAGAGCGAGACGCACGGATAGCTTTCTTTTGTTATCAAAAGTATGTCCTTTGCAATTTGTCCTGAAGCTTCAGTTTTCAGCTGTGTTACATCCTGAGTGTCATTCCATTTCCAGTTATAAACACCAGTGCCATTGTCTCCAGTGCCCCAACATGTGGGTGAGATGGAACTGTTCTCCAGTCTTCGTTTCACCAAAAGTGTGGGTGCCCTGCTCCCTGTGCTAGTGTTTCCCAAGGTTGGAACCCCAAAAGAATGGACGTGAGTGAGAGCAGCACAGGATGCCCTGGAGCCACCCTGCAGGGCTGGGACTCCTGTCCACCTCCACATGCCCAGTGTCTAGAACCATGTCGATAAAACACCACCAGGTTTAGGGCAGGAAAACGGCTGTCCTTCACCCTCCTGCCTCGGGGACTCTGACAACGTTGGTAGCGGCCACGGCTGCACCATGGAGGGAACTCTGCTGGCATTTCCTTTCCTGCCCGGCTTTTAGCGAGGCTCATCCTTTTTTCCTCTGCTGGCTTTTCTCTGTGCTGTTATGAATTCAGCTCCACATTTTGGCAGAGCTGTACCACTCTGCCCCGAAGGTCAGGCGCAGCAGGCAGTGGGCACGCCCTCTCCTCGCTCCCCCCTTCCCAGCCCTGCTGCCCCCAGACCCCCAGGGTGGTCTGTGCCCCAGACCCCCTGCCTGCCGTTACCTGGGTGTTCCCTTCACTGTCCTCCTAGGGCCCCTGGCCTCTGCTCTTGGTGTCTCTGTTCCCTGATCCCATGTTCTCCTTTTTCTGGGTCTCCCTCTCATTTTGGTTGTATGCACCCTCTAGTAGCTTTCTAAGAAATTATGCAGAGCATGTAAGTTTCTTGAGGCCCTTGCATGCCAGTAAATATCTTTTTTCTTGCTCACGGTTGACCGATTAATTTGGTTGGGTTTAGAATTGTGGATCAGAATCACATGCCTTCAGGGTTTTGACGGCTTCATCTTGCTCCCAGAGAGGCTGTTGAGGAATCTGAAGTTGCTCTGAAGCCCAGTCTCCTGTCCCAGAGCTCTGAGGTGCTGCTGATCTGTTCCAGGGTGCCCAGCACGCCCCCACAACCCGGCCCACGGCCTCGTCCCCCAGGTGGAGGACTGTGCCTGGAGTTATTTGGTCAGTGATTTCCCTTCTCAACCTTTTCTTTAGGCTATTCTGTCAACACTTTCATTTGTTCTCTCTTGCTCTCCTTTTCCTTGTGGCTCTATACTTCATGTAAGTGTTAAAATTCCCTTTGCCGTCAGTTCAGGACTTGAGGAAAGAGCGGTGTAAATGCGTTCATCACGCTCCTGAGCCAGTCTCCGTGCTCTCTGCCGTGGAGAGGCTCCGCAGGCTCTTCGTTGGTCAATCAGCCAGTCCTTTCCTTAGTGGCCGCCGACACAGCAGCATTGCTCTTAGGAGAGTTGACCTCTACACCAGCTCCAGGACGTACGGTTTATGTCTCTCTATTCACGTTACCATTAAACAGTTAGAAAATCCCCATTCTGGCCTCTGTGTTGTGCTGTGACTCTTGGAAAGACGCTAAGCAGTGATGGTGTGTCGGCGTTGGACCTGGTGACAAGCAGGCCTCTCTTGGTAGAAAGTGCTTCCTGCTGAAGGAGGTGGGCAGGTGAGGGATTGTATGGAGCTTTAAGGTTGAGATCAGAACATTTTTATCTGCCTTAATTCGCAATTTACTTAATTGCTTTTAAGGGGAAGCATCCCAACTCGTGCGTTTCCCTGGAGGAGTGGCCTGTGTTTAGGAATAGTTAGCGCCCTGCCCTGCTGGGAGCTTCTCTTCAAACACGCTCTTTCCCAGTGCTCTGGTCTGTAAACTTACCTGGGACCCCCCAGAAGGTACAGGTGCAGTTTCTGTACATCGTGGGCATGACTGAGTCCTGCTGGCCTGGAGGGCCATGCGGCCACCTGGTCCCACAGCCCTTCATGTCCCGTGGCTTTGCACTTGGCTGGGTGTGACCTTGCACACCTGCTCCTGTAGGTAGGTGGCAACTCACCTGCATCCTAAGCTTTGGCTACCCTGCAAAATTGTTGAGTTAAAGGCATTTTGCAAACCTCAAAAAATATGCATATGGATAGCTTAAAGTTGGATAATTGCATCTTTTCTTTGGAAGTCTGCTTAAGTCATCTGAGCTTGTGCAATCCATAGACTTGAGATCAGAGAACATCTCTTCTCTGGAGAAAAATAAGGGGAGGAGGAGAAGTGGAACCACTTGCAGCTACCACCCTTCCCATACAACCATGAAGGTAGGAAATGCAGCCGAGTCTCCCCCAGGCACAGCCCCCCCTCTTGCTCCTGCCAGATGAAGGATCTCCAGCTGGGGTGCCTTCTGCTCCCCAGGGCCTCTCCGTCTTCCTGAGGCCGGCTCTAGACTCTCCATGCCAAGCGCGCCTCTCCACCAGCTCTGGGCTCCAGGACCACTGGCAGCAGGGATGCCAGCTCTCTGGGCCCCGGGCATGGTGGGGGCCCCTCTCGGGCCACCTCGCCCTCCCTCCTGGCCCACGTGCTGACCACTCCGTCCTCTCCACAGACCTGCATCAGCGTCTCCACTTGTCTGGTAGATTCCATAGGAGAAACAAAGTTGCAACGTGCCACAGAGGACAGGTGGAGGGTCCCTGCCTCACACTGCCCCCCAGTAGGGTGTCTCAAGCCTGTTCAGTCAGTCGGAAGCACCCCACATGGAAAAGGACCCCACGCGGGGCTCAATACTCTGCTGTCTTGAAGTGTGGTATCTTGAATGATTTTTGAACAAGAGGCCCCTCATTTCTGTTTCGTACTGGGCCTGCCAAGTATGTGACCAGTTGCAGGGGCAAGGTGGGGGCAGTATGAGACAGGACGAGGGGCAGGGGTCAGCCCCACGAGAGCACTGAAGAGCTCTCCTAGGGTCAGTGAGTGGACAGGGCCTTCAGTCCTTTCAGATTCGCTAGGAGAGTGGTGTGTGAAGCGGACAGACTGGGGGTGTGGGGAAGCCTGGAGAGGGGACACGGACATGAGACCTGATGACAAGAAAGGGCCAGTGTGGGAGGTCCAGCCCTGGAGTGGCCATGCCAGAGGGCAGCCGGAGCCTGGCCTACAGGTCACGCCATGGGCAGTGGCAGACAGGAGCAGACTGTTTCAGCATCCCCCTGGCTGTCTGATAGGTTACCTGCCGAGTGCCATCACTGGAGAGAGGCTCCAAATGGGAGGCAACCTTCAAACTGACAGCCCAGGGCCTTGAGGGAGGGCTGGGCACTGGTCCACAGCCTGGCTGGTCAGCACTGATGTCCCACCCGCCGCATCTCCTGCCTCTGTGGCGTTGGGTGGGCATTGGGGCAGCCACCGAGAGGGGACCCTCACCCTGCAGGGCCCGGGGGCACCCTCGCCACCATCCTTAGCATTCTGTGCCCACGTCTGACAAATGGGTTGAAACCCCACATTGGTTTCAGCTGGAACATCTGCTTTTAGAGGAGCTCTTGAGGGGCGGAGGTATGTTTTCTTGCCTATTAAACAGGTTTTATATTTGGCTTAGTTTGGGTTTTTGTTGTTTTTTTACGTAAACCTGTTTTAAAAATATAAGTGGAACATGTGAATTTATAATTATCTCAGAATAATAGTTATTAAAAAAATAGAAATGGCTCCTCTACTGCAGCCCATGGAGAGGGCTCTTGGGTAATTGAAATCTTTTCCTCTTGCATCGTCCAAGTCTCAGGAGTGAACTGGCACCTGCTCTCTGTACACAAATACTGCGCCGCCGAGAGGACAGCCCTCCCTGGGTTGATGCCCTCCAGCTCAGGCTGAGCATCTTGACATGTCTGGATCCTTTTTGAAGCCTGGCTTGGATTTCGGCACCAGCCCTCACTTAGGGCCTTCTGGGAGCCTGCCCCCCAGCCTCCTGCAGAGCAGAGAAGGCTCCGGTGCCTGGCACTGCCCTGGGGCACGTCAGCTGAGATGCCAGCCTGCCAGGGGGTGGGACGCCCAGCTTTCTGTCCGGGGGTCGCACGTGGCCCTGACAGGTACACAGCCCTATTCTTGTAACCCAACCTATCTTTGTTCCAATTCCAGGGGAAGAATCACTTGTGTCACCTGTGGCTCTGGAGAGCAGTGAACTTGTCATTCCAGAAGCCTTAAAACCAGCAGGGTTGGTGATTAAAAAAGAACAAAAGCTCATTAATTTGAAATCTGCGAGGGGTCGTGGAAGGCTGGAAGTAGTGAAGTAAACTCAGAACACAAGGGCTTGAATCGAGCATGTGGCAATGGTCCTGGGTGCCAGCGGCTTCGCCCGGATTGGGCCCCCCAGGCCCTGAGCTGTACTTTGCTGCCCTGATGGAGGGCACCCTGGGTTTCTGGGAAGGGGTCCCTGAGCTGAGCCCCTGGGAGTTGTCCTGGCCACCTCTGCATCCCACCCCCACCTCCCCAAGAGGCTGGGACTTGTTGTCCTGGGGGGCATCTGGGCTCCCTGGGCATACTGGCTCAGGAACCTCTTGGGATCAGCCTGCAGGTTTGCAGGCAGCCCTGTTCACCCATGCAGAGCTGTTTACAAACGCAAACCAAACCAGATCCCTGCCTGTGGCCAGGTGCCGCCTTCCACTCCATGTCATGAAGGGCTCTGGGAATCCTCTCAGGGCTGGGTGTGAGCGCCTCCGAGGTCTTCAGGCTGCACCAGGAGGGCACCCCAGAGCCAGGATAGTTGTTTCTGGAGTTTACACTGGATAGGAACGATTGAGATATGCAGGGAGCAAGAAATGGAAGGATTTACAAGTCATACTCATGGTCCAAAGCCCTGACACAATCTTTCTCTATCAGTTTTCCTCATTTTAAGAGCAGCACAACTATTTGTGCTTACCCAGTGTTTAGAGGGACTGAGTTCACCACCGAGCAGACCTCAACCATCACCATTTTTCTGCCATGCACAGCGAATCAGATCACAAGTCTTATTTCCTGGCTGCTGGTAAAATGTAGCAGCAGCATTATTTTTGATGACCTGCTGATAAACGTAGAACCTTATGTCCACAGATAAAACAGCCAAAGGCATCAGATGCTTTTAATTTATGACTTGGGGCCGGTGAATGGGACCCACAGTGTTCTACCCCGCGTGCTCGCCATCAGACAAACATCGGTGCTCAGTGAATGTTCATCCAGCGTGCCTGCTTTAAACCACCAGTGAGATAATCGGGAAGAAAATTGCGTCTGCATGGCTGAAATGACATCTCCTTTTTGTGCAGCTTCTGAACCCAATCTGAAATTACGGTCCAGGCTAAAGCAGAAAGTGGCTGAAAGACGGAGCAGCCCCCTGTTACGCAGGAAAGATGGGCCAGTGGTCACCGCTCTAAAGAAGCGTCCATTGGATGTCACAGGTATGTTAGACCAAAGTAGAGACCCCCTACCACCACCTTCTCTGAGAGGCTTTTCCCTTCAGCATCTCTGCACACTGGGATCTCTGCATATCCTGGCACTGTTGGGAACCCAGAATGGTCTTGTCCCCGTAGGGCCAGGAGGGCTGGCCCCACACACCAGGTTAGACCCACCCGAGGAGACCGCTGGCCAGCCCCTGTCTGCCCCTAGCATCAGTGCCTGAGTGCTGGCATGAACCAGGCCCAGGTGTGGCTGGAGGAGGCTGGTTTGGCTTTGGAGAGATGTTTACAAGGCATTTAAGTTGAGGTTTCTCTGAATACAGGGTTTTAACCATCTCTACCCTATTAGTGGTCAGTCACATGTTCCTGATCTCCTACTGCCCACTAAATGGCGTCTGAACCGCTGCACAGCACTGAAACCTCCGCTGCAAGAGAGCCCGTCAATCTGGCAGAGAGAAAAATAAGAAGGAAGGCGCTGGGTGGTTTCCGCCTTATCTCAGTGGCCTTGCTCTCGGCCCCCATCTAGTGGCAGGCGCTGGGCGCAGCGGGCCTGAGGGCAGAGGGGCCAGGGGTGTGGACGGGCGGGTGAGCGCCGAGGCCCTTGCTCAGAGCTTAGCCTGCGGCGGAAGAGCCCAGGTCTCTGTGCCGGCCCAGTGCAAAGGGCCAGTTTGTTCTGAGGAGGGCTGGGAAGGGGCTCCTCTCAGGCCTGGTCCTCTGGGTGGGGGGGTGGCAGGTGCCTAGCCCTCTGGAATGCGGCAGTAGCCCGGCTTTGCCTGATGTCGCCAGACCTGCCTGGCGCTGGCCCAGCCCACAAGCGTCGCAGGGGTTTTTCAGCCGGGTGTAAAGACCCCTCGGCTCTGGGACTGCTCCAGACACCAGGGTTTGTGAGGGCACAGAGAGAGAGAGCCAGCACCTTCATGCCATGGGGAGCTGGTGTTTACAATGCCTTCACTTCTAGTTCAGGTTCCTTTCCGGTGGTCGTGAGAGTATGGAGAGACTTTCCCTAAAGAGTCAAGAAGGAGCCTGGTCTGAAGTCTTACCAAGTCTCACTGGCAGGGAGAATCCATGGTGAATGGGGCCTCAAGTGGGCTGAGAGCTGTTTGAACCCAATGCTTGTTCTTTCCTGTAAGCAGCACTTTTTCAGGGAGGCCCCAGTGGTCAGCAGCCACTGCATTTACTCACAGCCAAACAGCGGCCGGGCGCTGTCCTCGGCAAGCTTCTCTCGGAGGGTTGGACTAGTTCACGCTGTCAGCCAGCCTGCGTGCTCAGGGCTGTGCTGGGCCCACATCTCTCAGAGAGTGGGCGATCTGCGTTGAGAACCCAGCACTTCACCTGGGGATAGCTCGCGGACCGTCTGCGCTGTCACTGACCCGGACAGGGCTGTTCATCCTGAAGGAGCCCAGGGGCAGGAAAGCTCGGGGGAGGAGGGCGTGGGGGCTGCGATTTGAAGGCTGTGGGAGGAGAAGGAGAGAAAGGGGGGGGGCTAAATGCCCCTTGGCAAGCAGAGGCCCCCAGACACCTGTCACTGTGCAGAGTCGGCTCTGAGAGGGGCTGGATACCCAGAAGGCAGAAAATCAAGGTGTTCTCAGGAGGCTGGACCCAGATAAACCCTGGAGGCACTGGGGAGACAGTGAGGGTTCTTGAGTGGAAGAGGGCCCATGGCACTGGGGATGCCAGATCCTTGAGCACACGCAGGGAGAGGGCGAGGGGCCGGCAGGGAGTGGGCCTGCCTCAAGGGCTGACCCCTGCTCTGGCCAGACAGACGACTGTGCAGCAAGTTTCAGGCAGATGAGAACCTTCCTTCGTTTTTTCCCGGTGTTTAATTAAATAAGTTTCTGGTGTGGAAAGTTTAAAGAAGAAAATAAATCATCATGTGCCCACTGTCTAGAAGTATTTGCTAACATTTCAGCATATTTCCTTCTTGTCTTTTTTTCTGTTGCGTTCTCATTGCTGAGCTCCTACAGTATATGCAGTGTCTTCTCTTTTCTCTTGCTGTTAGTCCCAAGCATTATTTGGCATCTCTAGTAGTAGTCCATCTTTGCTGATAAATAATATCACATTGATTATAGGTTTAAATTTATTTCCTTAGACTGGATTCTTAGAGGTGGAATGGAAGGAAAATCAAGCTTTGTGGGAGAAAAGTGGTGAACAAACATATTGCTACTTTGTCCCACAACTATGGGTGGTTTCCAGGCCCCCGTGTGGGGTTCCCCTGTGACCCTGAGGAAGCCCGTGTTTAGAGGGGCATGGAGATGGCACATGAGTGGCTGGAGGCAGGCAGGTGGCAGAGCCCCCCAGGGCTGCTGCAGGGGTGTGGGGAGAGCTCGCCTGGCTGGCCTGCTGGAGCCTGAGCATGGGCTCTGCAGCTCTTGGCTGGTGGGGGTCAGGTAAACATGATTTTACCCAATGTGGGAAGCCCAGGTGTGGACTTGCCAGTTGGTGAGGAGCAAGCAAGTGGGAGACGAAGAGAGAACAGAGCGGGAGGCTAGGGGCGTGGGGAGGCTCCATGTTCATCCTCAGTGCTAGGGACCCTGCTTCTGAGCAGGAAGAGGGGGCTCTAACCACAGCCGTCTGCACCCAGGAGGGGACCACCTGCCATCTGAGGGTGGGCACGGGCCCAGCAAGCTGCTGGGCATGCAGAGGAAACAAGAGCTGCACAGCCCAGCCAGGCTAGCCAGGTGGCACTTTCCCATCACATTTCCCTTAAGCCAGGTGGCCTGGGCGAGGGCAGTGCCTCTCTCTGTGCCTTGGTTTCCCTTTTGGGCAATGGGAATAAGGACAGTGCCTTCCTCAGAGGGCTCTTGTGGGGAGGAGATGAGTTGATGACCCAGGTCTGGAAGAGTTGCCGCATCGGACAGGCCCCTGGGCAGCTGTGGGCAGGCCTGGATGAGTTGGTGTGGGCGGGACCCTGAGTGCCCCGGGGAAGGTGGGGCCATGGAAGCTGCTTTACTGGGAACCGGTAAACCTCACCATTCAGGGTCCCGGCTGTGATGTCCCTTCCTGACCTGCACGTATTGTGCAAGGCTGGATTTGGGGCAAGGGGCCAACTTTCAGAGGCAAATGGGCCAGGCTGGGTTCTCTTTGGAAGGTACGAGGCAGGCGATGTCGCTGTAAAATGTTGCTGAGCCAACCGGGAACGCACAAACCGAACCCTTCACTGGTAGTGTCACAGAGACGGCCGAGTGTGTGTAAAATAGCAACAGTGGTTGTTGTGCAAGGGGAAACAAGATCTTGGCTGGGCGCAGTTTCCTTCCTAGGCCACGGTTAGGCCGGTGGAGCCGGGGCCCCTTGGCGGGCTCAGTCCCTTACACACATAAAGGTGCTTGCAAGGCCCCTGGGGCTGGGGTGTTTGCATCCTTCTCACCGACCACAGGAGCTGCGCGTTGCTGCCCCAGGTGCTTACTCTTGGCGGAGGAAGGGGGAGGGCCTGGTTTTGAACTCTGAAGTGGGGTTGGCTTTATTCTGAACAAAGCCATTTTTAGCCAGAGTAATTTCAAAGCCATTTGGCTTCTCTGTGTATTCTGGTATTTTGTTGTTAAAATATTGATACCTGTTTGAGGATTTATCTTTCTGGCATTAAAGATCATGTTGAAATTCAGAAGAGGCATAAAATTGATCATGCACACATCCTGAAAGGCAGAAGCGGGTCATCCCCAGAGCCATAAGCTTCGTGGGTTATGGAGGAGTTAGCAGCAAAGCCTAAAGCAGGGCATTAGGTTCACATTCCCTGGCTTGGATCCGTGGTCATGTCCTCCCTTGTTGAGATTCTGCCCATAAGCCAGCCAGTCAGCCAAAATCCAGGGAGGGCAAACCTGGTTCAGGCCAGGGCAATGTCTTCCACTGCTCTGCTGTAGGGCCAGGGAACCGGCTGCGTGGTACTCACAACTGGTGTCTTTCCCGCCCTCCCAGACTCCGCGTGCAGCAGTGCTCCGGGCTCCGGGCCCAGCTCGCCCAACAACAGCTCCAGCAACGTCAGCGCCGAGAACGGACTTGCACCTGCGGTCCCCAGCTTGCCCGCTGAGGTCAGTGCAAAGCCCTCCGCCTTCTGTTTGTTTTCCACTGCTAAGAGTCCACTGCAGACCAGTGATTAGTTTGGAATGCCCCCCGTTTGCATGTGCCCTTCCCTTTTTGAGAGATATGGGAGTCACCCCTAAAAAGGTTACCATTTTGAACTTTGTCCTCCTTCCTTCCTCTAACTGCAAACATCTCTAAATATGAACCCGTGAACTCCAGGCATGAAGGCTCCATGTCAGAGAACAGCTCCCAACTCGGCCCCGGCTCCACAGGCGGCGTCTCCCCACAGTATCTGGGAGAGAGCTGGCACATGGGAGAGGGTGCCCGGTGAGAACCGAAACGTTCACTGTGCATTGAGAAGCAGCCAACCCTGTGCATCATCCCTGCCAGGGAGAGGGGCCGGGATGGCCACCGGGCACCAGTCGGGGTGGGAGTGAGGCAGTCAGCACCACCGTGGCCTCCACGGGTCAGGAGCCTCGGACCACAGGGGTCAGCACCCTTCACCCCCTGCCTTCAGACCCCATGTTGTGCTGGCTGGGGATTAATTCCCAGTGTGTTGACAGGGACACTGGCAAACCGGAATGGGTTTAAAGGGGCTGCCAGGGCAAAAGGTTCTGGAAAGCAATTGGTAGAGCTGATTTCAAAGACCCTGGAGTTTAACTGAGAGGAGGGGTCCCCGGGGGTCGTAGTTGGGTGGCACCAGGACTGGCCGGGGCCTGCGTCAGGGATGACTGCAGGGCAGTGAGTCCCAGGACCCTCACCCCAGGGCTCTTCCTGCCCTTTTTGTCCTCAGTGGAGTCTCCCAGACCCTCACCCAGAGCCCCCAGGCCAGCTCCGGAGGAGAGAGTGGGGTGGCGGCGGGAACCCGCTTCCAGGCACTTACCGTGCCGGCAAGCAGGGCGGCCTCAGCAGGTCCCGGCGGCGGGAGCAGCCGCCTCGTGTCCAGCTCAGGAGCGCCACCCACTCCGGCGGCAGAGGCCCTGCTGGAGTTCTTCCTAATGTACCAGAGGCCACAGGTTACTTCCATCATTATTTACTTCCCTTCTTAAACATTTGAGAATTCTTGCCCTTCCAGAAGGTTGACAGATACTAATTTGGATACACAGCTACAAGTGCTCAGTATTTGCATTGCAAATTTCTAGATCCTTTAGGTATAAAAAGATGAAAAACCAAGAATTCCTTACCACTGTGTCTGATTTCTTTTATTATTGCTCCTTTCAACCTGCCAGTTTGAGTACTTACATACTTATTAAAAGTCTTAGCAATCCTTATCCGAGAGACTGAGTTCCTATCTGAGCCCTACATTTCGTTGGCCTTAGAACTTGCCCTAGAAGTGACTTCTGCTAGTAACCTCTTATTGACAGCAATCAGAGACAAATTTTTATTTCATATAGGCAATTAGCTGCTTGATAGTTAATACTGTAGCAATGCTTTATTTGTGGTTGATGACATAGTTCAGATTTAAGTTATGTGTTAATTTTTAGAAATCATGCATTATATAAATTAGAACATATATAAGATTTATAAGAAATGTAAAAAGTGCAGTTCATGTTTTCCATCAGACACTTATAATAGGCAGGGATTCCTTTGACTGTTGACATGGATATCCTTTGTTGGTGTTGAATACTGCTGAAATTGGACGACTCTGAGAACTGGGCTTTGCAGGCCATTGCGCTGCTCATTCTCCTCTCAGTGCAGAGGCACCGAGCCGCCTGGGTGCATGTGCTGGAGGCGTGGTGGGGAGGACACCCAGGCCAGCCTCTTCACAGGGCCCCAGGAAGTGCTGCTGGAAACGCCCGTGTCTAGCCCCCACCTGCGGCCCTGAGGGAACAGGGCTGCGAGAGCCAGAGCTCTGCCCCCTGACGCCCTGGTGCAGCTTTTGGCAAGCATCTGCTGAGAAGGTGCTATCCTACTCAGAGACCTGGACATCACACCAGACACGTGCTCTGACCACAGACCCCTGGACTTTCCAGGGAGTCCCATAGCACCTTTTACCGGGAAGCTCCTGGGCAAGTCCTGGAATGGATTTCCTGCCTCGGCATGGCTCCCTGCAGCTCTGCCCAAAAAGGGTGACATCACACGCGCCCGCTGAGTTTTCACGTGGACAATTCAACATAACCAAATAATTGTCAAAAGGCTGCTTCCTTTCTAGAATAAATGAAGTAAAGAAATAGTGTTGGTTGTTAGGAGAAAGTTAGAACTTTGTAGACATTTAAAATGTCTGCCTGTTTTGTTCCCAGGTGATTACAATACCATAGAGACATGCTGTACTCGGCAATCTTGATCTTTTTCTCTAAAGGATAACTTGCTGATAGTTGTTGTTCTGGTTTGCTAACACTGCCATTATACAAAACACCAAAAATGGATTGGCTTTTATAAAGGGGGTTTATTTGGTCACACAGTTACAGTCTTCAGGCCATAAAATGTCCAAGATAACACATCAACAATTGGGTACCTTCACTGAAGGATGGCCAATGGTGTCCGGAAACCTTCTGTTAGCTGGGAAGGCACGTGGCTGGCGTCCGCTTCCTCCCAGGTTGTGTTTCAAAATGGGGTTCTCCCACATGTTGCTCTTGGGATGCTTTATCCTCTCTTAGCTGCAGCTCCTCTCCAAAATGTCACTCTTAGCTGCTCTGAGCTCCTTCTGTCTGTGAACTCCTTTGTAGGGCTCCAGTGATCCAGTTAACACCCACCCTGAATGGTGGGGTAACACCTCCATGGAAATTATCCAATCAGACATTTCACTCACAGTTGTTTGAGTCATATCTCCATGGAAACACTCAATCAAGGGATTCCAATCTAATCAACACTGTTACATCTGCCCCCACAAGCTTGCATCAAAGATAATGGCATTTTGAGGGACATAATACATCCAAATTGGCACAGTTGTCTAGGAAAATAGAAAACTACCGTCTTCACAGTGGCCCTTTAGTTGTTACTATGCCATTTAACACACGAGTGAACCTAGAGGTGGTGGGAGCAGTTTCTCTGGGACAAGTTCTATCCAGTTCCTTGAGAGTAATGGAATCTGCCACTTTCTGTCTTGCCGTCTTCATGTGAGGAAAAGTTTGTGAGGTGTTTGTGTTTCCAGATGACATTGAAATAAGACCCCATGGATAAGATCGCTGCCTAAGGAATCGGGCAGAGTACAGAATATTGAAACCTGAGTCATGAGATTGTACTCACTCCGTAACCACTCCGTCCTCCAGTTCTTACCAGGGCTGCAGACATTCATTCACCTTTGCTTACTGTAATTTGTAGCAAATGTCCAGCTCATAAACTGTTTTCTTAGAAATGAAATCTTAGAGCACTGAAACTTTTTTGGTCCCTAGTTGTACAGTGCACTGTGAGAAGAATTAGGAGAAAACCAGTTCACGCGATCCATGATGAGCATTGCTCTGTTACCCGGCTTTCTCTCTGCCAAGGCCCTATTGGTTAAGGCTTCATTTAAGATCATTGGCTCATCTGTCCTTCATTTGTTCATGCATTCCACACACTTTTATTGAGAACTTACTGTAGAGAGGATACAGTGGTGATTAAAAGTCATCCTTTTTAGAGGAGCACAAAAGTATAAACATGACTGTAACTGCTATCCTCAGGGACGGCCCCCACCAACCCTTTCTGACTCTCCTTGCCTTCTTCTCTTGGCTTTGCATGACTGGTCTCAGCCAGATTTTTTTTATATGTATGATTCTGTAACTTGTTTTTCAAACTTAACAATATATTATAAACATATAATATAAACAAGTTTCTAAGTAATCATCAACAAAATTTTTCCCAACCCCCTCAGTGTCCCAGTAGATAAACGTACCCTCATTTATTTAACCACTGACCATCTTGTATCTACATGTTTGCGTGTGTCTTGGATTATTTCTTTGGAGTTTCCTTAAGATGAATTCCCAAAAGTGGAGTTTAGGTCAAAGTTAGATCAGGTTTTAAAGCTTTCAACTAGTATTGCCAAATTGTCCTTCAGATGGAACCCAGCAGTTTGTAATCCTCCCGAGAGTGTGTGTCTGTGTTTGTTTGGGCCAAGATTGTATTTTCAGGTTTTGAAAGTCTTCGCCGAATTTGATAGATTCTAAATATGTTTTTAGATCTCTGTTGGTGATGAATATTTGTTTTCAGGAGTGTTTTCCTCTTTTGTCATGTGCTTCGCTGTGCACATTTCTCAGTTTTAACTGTTGCTGATACGAGAGCTCTTTAGATTGGCCTTTGTGCATCACCTGCGTTGCCAATGTTGTTTTCATGTGTTGCCTTTTCCATTTGGGGATTTTGGGGGTTTTTCTGAGAGAGGAGAGATATTTTCGTCTTTGGTTTCTGCCTTTACTATCATATTTGCAAAGACATTCCTAATTCCAAGAATACCTTCTAAAATTTTTTATGATATTTTCATGATGAATAAGCAATTCAAATAAAAAGAAAGGTTTGATGGCTAGTGGATCCCAGCATTTTAATGCAGCACCTCTGCTTGTGGCATGTGCTAACATGTCATGCTCCCATGCATGCCTTCATTTGTCAAATACCTTTTTGCACTAAGATATCTCACATCTCAGGGCCATGTGCTGAAAGGTGTTGTTCATTGTCTTTCTCTGTCTGTGTTGCCACATCTGGCCGTAATTGACTCTTGTGACCCTCACCTTGTGCTCTGCCTCCAGGCCAACTTGGCGCACAGGCTCGTGGCCCGTGAAGGCTCGGTGGCCCCGCTTCCCCTGTACACGTCGCCGTCCCTGCCCAACATCACCCTAGGCCTTCCTGCCACTGGCCCATCCACTGTGAGTAGCCCTCAGAGGTCTGCATGACTGGGGGTGGCTGTCATGGCCGGAAGCCCTGAGTGTCACCGTCATTCCCTCTGCAGGGAGCAGTGGGCCAGCAGGAAGCCGAGCGGCTGGCTCTTCCCGCCCTCCAGCAGCGGATCTCCCTGTTCCCCGGCTCCCACCTCACCCCCTACCTGAGTGCTGCGCCCCTGGAGCGGGACGGCGGAGCAGCACACAACCCACTTCTGCAGCACATGGTCCTGCTAGAGCAGCCGGCCACGCAGGCACCCTTGGTCCCAGGTGAGTGGGGTGAGCTGCGGGGGCCATGCGCTCGGCTCGGGTGTGCAGGTAGTGTGCCCACCGGCCTGGAGGATAGCAAGGAGAGCCTCCTTTCTCCCCCCAGAATTCCCGCTCCTCACGCCAGAGCATCTGCCTCTCACGTAACTTCAACTCCTTTAATACTGTGGAAAAACAAACCAAACTTGCCGTTTGCCCAGTTCCTTGAGAAAGGGTTTCCGTTCTTCTGATTTGCATTTCAGTTTGGATCAAGTTGAACATATGATAGACACAGAGGCGTGACTGGTAGATCATCAAGTTCTATTAGCAGCAAAATTTCTTTAAAAGTTGTACTGACTGTGGGGGTTTGTTATATTTAGAAAATGTAATTTAGAAAAGAACAGGAAATTTTAGTCCTGAAGTTTGCATAGCAACAAGACTATAAAAGTGTTATTTCAGGGATGGCGGAACATGTGGGCTTGTGCTCTTCACCAAGAAAGAACTCCGCTATTTAGACCGTTTTGTATCTGTGCACCATCCTGAACTCTGTTTGGCTCCCTGGGAATCATATTTATTTGTACAAAATTAAAAGGTAAAATAAGCTCCACAGTGTACATCTTCTGAACATTCTGGCATTAATTCATCAAAAAGTCAGGTGCCTGGTGTGTCCTGGAATACACAACTGCAGGTTTGGGGGTTCTTTGCAGTTTGGCTTGGCCCATGTGGATTTGGGGTTTTGTTCCGAGTTGAGCTGGCCATCTGTCTGAGCGCTTGGCTTGTCCCCTCCTCTCTGTGGGGGTTGGTTTCGGCTCTGAGGACCCCTTCCTGACCTGGAAAACATAGATTTGAAACCACCCTTGGGGAAGCTCTGCCTCTCCTTGATGTTAGTTTGGCAGAGCTGCCATGACCAGCACCCCTTGGTGGGTTGGCTTAAACAGCAAGCACTGACTGGCTCCCAGTTTTGCAAACGAGAAGTCCAGCCTCAAGGTGCCGGCAAGGCCCTCTTCCTCAGACCTGGAAGCGCTCGGGTGTGGCCATCCTCCGCCGCAGGGCGTGGCCTCCACCTCCTCCTGGGGCTTGACTTCTGGCTCTTCCTGGCTCCGAATTTCCTCTCTGTAAGGCTCTAGTAATCTGGTTTAAGACCTACTGTGGTTCCGTAGGCCGTCCTTTAACTGAAAGCATCTTCAGAAGGTCCTGTTTGCAGCGGGGCTACACCCACAGGAGTGCAGTCAGTGGCACAAGCTTGCCTTTTGTGGGGGGGCAAATCAGTCCCCCTCACTCGATCCTCTTTGTCTGTTTGCTAGTTTCCCCAGATGCTTAGATTAAAACCACTGCCCCCTCAGAGGGGAAGAGCAGGCAGCACAAAACGGGACAGCGGAGCCCCTGCCTGTGCCCTTGGCTGGCCAGCTCACACACTTGGCGTTTCTGTTGTAACTTCTGTGCAGTGTGCCAGCTGCAGGCCCCCCCCCCCCCCCCCCCCCCCCCCCCCGCCAAGAGCACCGGCACCTGCAGCCCGACATCCTCCCCAGCTCTGCCTCGGTGTCCCCATCTGTGCAATGGGGGTGATGAGAGTGTCTTTTTAGCGAGTACTGAGCTTTATGATGGTTAAATGAGCTGCACCTGTTAACATGGGGTGGCTCCTGGCCCAGTGAGCCCTCACCAGATGTTAGTTGTTCTGGTTACACTTTAGTTTACTTACTATTTATTTGGTTTTCTGTTCTCAATCTCCACCTTCCTGGGCTCTCTCGTCCAGGCCTGTCTGTTCTTCCCAGCTTCCCGTGGGCCCTTCCCCACCCTCCACTACACGGCCTTGATTTAGGTTGTCTGTGGGTCTCCTCGACTCTGTGGGAAAAGCCCCTGGCCCAGTGCCCTGCCTCTGGGTTCTCTGCACTCACAACACCCGGGCTCTCCTCTGAGGCCTGGGAGGCCCCGTCCATCATCTGCAGCTGCACTGCCCTGTGCAGGAGGGCCTAGTCCCGAGTGGCCATTACTAAAAATGAAAACAGAATCAAAGTGCAGTTTCAGATTCTCAGCCCAGTGCAGCGCACCACGTGCTGCCTTGGCTGGTGGCCTCTGCGCAGGGCAGAGTGGCCTAGGGCTCTCCTGCCCACTGAGAGCTGGGTGGGTGCCCAGGCCCAGGGTGGAGCCCCAGTCCTCAGCCTGGAGACGAGCCCTGCTCTTAGGCCTCGTCTCCTCTGCCCCCACCATGCCCCAGCTGGCCAGGGCCCTCACCCATCTTCCAATAGGCAGCTGCCTTTGGGTTACAGAGCAAATGCCTTTCCTAAAAGCCCTTTGTTTCACCAAGCCCAGCTCCCAGCCCCTTGTCTCCAAAGTCGCCTCCCCTCAGCAGCTCCTACTGCCTCTGTTGGGGGCTGGGCCGCACCTGCCTTGGCCACACCAGCCTCTTCCTCTTGCTTTGGTTTATGCTTCAGTCTCTGCTGCTTGATTAGGACCTCCCGGAGGACAGAATCCATGCATCCGTATAGCCTGCAGACCCCCTTCCTCTCCAGCTCCCATTCTGTGCTCCACACGTGAGGGACACATGAGTGGCCCTGGAATTGAACTGAGTTAAGTCCAAGCTTTCAGACATGTCCTGGTGGCTAATGATGGCGGGGAAGGACCATGGACAGGCAGCCCCCTGCCTCTCGGCGCCTGTGGCAGTCTGCACGCAGACCCCCTTCCTGTTGGTAAAGGCCTCCACCGACATCGAGGCCTTTGACTCTTAGGGCCAGAACCAGCCTCATCTCACCGGTGGTCCACAAGCAGAGGCCCCCTCACCTGCTGCCCTGCCCACAAGCCCACGTGATGCATTGCTCATCTGCTGCCCAAGAAGTTACTCCACATAAAGTACCTACTTTCTGGAACTTTCTGAGAAGAGCAGAGCTTGCGTCTCTGGGCAGCTGGCCATTTCTCTCTCCCGTGGCTGCCATGATGAAGTACCCAGACGGGGGCTTCAAACCACAGGACTTTATCTCACATTCTTGAGCCAGAAGTTCTGAACCCAGGTGTCAGCCAGACCCTGCTTTCCCCAGCCAGCCAGGGCACTGCACCAGCAACTGCAGAACATGTGCATAAGCCATGAGATCCACATCTCCGTCCCGCAGAAAATACAGCGTTCTCTTGGGGGCAGGACTGTTACAAAAACAGCATTCTGGTCAACTCTGGCATCATACGAGGAAAGGCCAAGTCCTCATGTGATTCCCTAAAGGAAAATGAAGGTGAGGTGTCTACACCTACAGATTTTCAGGCCAAAAAAGGCTGGTTTGAAATTTTTTTAGAAAGTTTTAGCCTACGCAATGTGAAAGTAATGGGAGAGGCAGCTTCTGCCAGTCGAGAGCAGCTGAGGTGTTTCCTGGCACCCTGAAGATACTGACTGAAGAGAAAAGCTACAAACTGGAACGGATGAAACTGTCCTGTATTGGGAAAAAAATGCCTCAGTGGACATATGTCGGCCAAGAAGAGAAGCCAGCCCTGGGTGTTCAAGTCACAAAGGATAGGGTAGCCCCGCTCTTGTGAGCCAGTGTAGGGTTTGTAGTAGAGATGGCCTGATGTGTACAGTGCCAGCCCTCAAGCTCTGGAAGGATGGGACAAGTCCCTGCTGCCCACCTTCTGGCTGTTCAGTAAGAAAGCACAAACGACCAGAGCCCTCTCCTTGACTGGTTCCATCCGTGTTTTGTGCTGGAGGTTAGAAAGTAACGTTGCGAGTGAGGAATTGCCCTTTAAGGTGCTGCTGGTTCTGGACAATGCCCCGGCCACCCGGAACCCCGTGGATTCCACGTTGAGGCACTGAAGTCATCCACATGCTCCCAACACACCATCTCTCATTCAGCCTCTTCATTGGGAGTAACACAGATGCTGCTCAGCGCAGAGGATCATGGAGCCCACCAAAGGAAACCCTGACAAAGACTTCTCTGGTGTAAAGGGAGGGCCAAACCATTTACATGGACTTTCCACATCGCGGGGCCGCGCCCTAGCCCACCATGCAGAAGGGAGCACTGCAGACCCGGTCTCTCGGGAGGAGGGGGTTCCAGGCGGGGTGCAGGTGTGACTCGCCCTAGTTCCCCTCTTGGAGCTGCCTTTGAAAACGTCCCCATGTCCCCCCCATGCCAGGAGGCCTGACGGAGGCCACGTGGGCTGGGCCAGGTCCCAGGGACTAGTGGTTTTGTGAAGCGCTTCTGGTTCTTCCAGCGTGCAGCCAGGGTTGAAAACCAGTGGTTTAGACCTGCCTCCTATCTGATTAACTTCTCACTTGAGGGCCTTTAAGGAGTTTCACCACAGCACGAAGGGCACTGAAGACAGCAAATAGGTTTTTAAAGACTCAGACAGCCAAGGTCATTCATCTAGTGTGAATTCATCTGCTTTAAGTTAAACAGCATAAGACTGCAAAGACAGGCTCTTCAGGCAAGATCAGACTCGGGAACCATCTGAGTTGTCACCTCCTTTTTCCAAGCCCCTGCCTGGTCAGGTGCATCTCCATGAAGCCCATGTTTACAGACTTGTTAACTGGTGCTGAGCACGGTACACTCCCAAGCCTGGGTTCCTGTGGAAGTCCCAGTGTGCTCACTGAAGAGTTACTGGTTTTGCCACTGTGTGTCCTCGTGTGGTTGTCCGGGAGGCTGGCCACCCAACAGTTCAGGCCCCGTCCTCAGCCCCTACAGCTGGTGCATCCATCCACCTGAGGCCTGGGGGATTTCTGCTGGGCTGTGGCACGAAGACCCCAGCTGAGGGGGAGCACCCACACGGATGGTCAGTGGCAGAGGCCAAGGGACACGTGTGTAGGGACCCCAGTGTCCCCAGAACAGGCCCGGCCCCTCCCCACCCAGCTCAGGAAAGGAGTCCTGCTTCTACTGCCAGCTTCTGCCGGGTTGCTGGGGGCTGCTGGGTCACCCCAACTGTCAAAGGAAAACCACAGACAGGCAACCGTGCCGTGGAGGCAACCGCCCCGGGAGACGTGGGCTGGTGGTGAGCGAGCCTGCGAGGTGTCCCCAGAGCCTTGAGCCTTGTTTGTGTGTTTGTGTCTCAGAAAATCAAATGAAGCCTATGTGTCAGCCTGCCCTCTTGACGTCACCACAGCTACTCAGACCCCGGGAGCCTCGATTTCCTCACCGAGTCCCACACTGGCCAGGGCAGGGCCCCAGCTACACATGGCTTTTTTCTTTTTTTCTGATTTCTTTCACTTAGCATGATGGGTTTTCGTTTTGTTTTGTTTTTTGTGTTTTTTTTTTAATTGGAGAAGTTGTAGGTTTACAGAAAAGTCGTGTAAAAAATACATTAAATTTTTACATTTGTAGCTTTTTAATAATTAAAACGAATTAAAATTCATTTCATCCATCATACTAGCCACATTCCAAGTGCTCATCAGCCTCACTGACCAGTGGCTACTGAACAGCACAGATCTAGAACATTCCCTTCCTTGGAAGACGTTCTCGTGGACAGCACCAGTCCGGAATAACAGTCGTTAAACTCATGCGTGTAGTTGAAAACCTATGTATCTCCTTATGTTTTTTTTTTTTCCTATAGTTTTATAGAGTTATAGTCACATACCATACATTTATCCACAGTGTACAATCAGTTGTTCATAGTGTCATCATAAAGCTGTACATTTATCACCACAACCAGCACCTGAACATATTGGTTACTACAAGAAAAATTGCATTCTGTGCTCCTATCACACAGTATTATGCTATTTATTTCTGGATCTATATAATCAATCCTAAACATTCTGTAGTCCTTCAGCATCAAATGGCTGGTCCCAACCCTCTTTCTATCTCCTGGTCGCCTGTGTTGTCAGCTTTTAACTCCCAAAGTTTGTTCAT
>PVKY010000843.1:0-39019 GCA_004027775.1 Bradypus variegatus
GTAATCATATCAGACATATTAAAATTGGTAAGAACTCATTGATGAGACATATAAGCTATATATAAATAAACTTAATTTATTTGATATCAACATTTAATGTCATCAGTTTATAGCATGTAACTCATCCCAGTGACTGACATCTGTCTGAAACAGATTTGAGAATGTTGATTTGGCTTGCCTAACTCAGCGAGGGTGGCAGATTAGAAGGAACCCAGTGAGTTAGGCTGGAATTGGAGGGAACAGTGCAAACTTGTGGTTTATTATATTGATAGAGAATTAAATAGAGAATTAGATATAGATGTTTAGGGATGTTTGTGGATAATGTGTGTGCACATATACACACAACTGGGATTCATATATTTCATAGCTTTCTCAGTGATGGCATCACTGAGAAACCCTCACCCTGACACTGGTTGGCAACAAGATTGCTTGAGCATTTCCTAATTCCTCTTCTTAACAAAGAGTGAGAGGGCCCAAGGCCCCTAATTGTCACTGACTACAGCATAATTTCACCTTTTTTGACCCTTTATGTATTTTCAAGGTTACCTCAAGGGGAGGCATGATGCTTTTCATGCAGAGGGCTTTTTCTGGACAGTGGTTCTTCAATCATATTAGAGATAAATACATGGATTTTAAGGAAGTCTTTATAGGTTTTCAAAAAGTGAGCTGCTTGAGGTACTCATACATTGTTGGTAGGAATGTGGAGACGGTCAACACTAGTGGAGGAGAATGTGGTAATATTTAACGACATTACCTATGCATTTATCTTTTGACCCAGAAATCCATTTCTGAAAATTTACCCTGAAAATATATCTTCTACTATAAGAAATACAAGCAACCAAAGTTTTTCATTGTAGCACTGACTGTAAATGCAAAACATTGGAAACAACTTCCAATGTCATATGTAGGAGATGGATGAATTAACCCAAGTACCTCCACACATGGGGAATACCATGCAGCAGTACAAAATGATGAAGAGCTCAATTAACTGATAGGACCGATGCTAGGAATTATTGCTAAGTGAAAAAACATTTATGCACAAGGATTATCTATAATGTAACATCTTTTGCATAAGAAATAAAGGGAAATGAGAAAGTATACACGTATCTTCTCATTTATGCAAATGGAAACAGGAAAGATAAATCAGAAACTACATGAACGTGGTTATCTTTGGGGTGGGTGGTAAAGGGCAGAAAGAGCGCATTAAGGTTGAAGGGGTGGGATCACGGATGGGGGAGAACACTTTTGTGAGTATTTCTTTTTGCATAGTTGTGATATTTGGAGCCATGTTAATGAATCACAAACAAACAAAAAATCAGCAAGGATGAGGGGGACTACCCCAGGATGGAATACAAACAACAACAAATGAGCCTGGCTCTGTTTTAAATGAATGACATGACCATACTGAAGAGAGAATAAAGGATGAACCCACCTAATTTCAAAACAGTCTTTGCATAATATCCTTCAAACCAAAGACAAAAATAACTGCATGCAAATATTGGAATCTAGTTAGTGGGTTTGTTATTCACAGTAATCGGGATTAGCAATTCTGAAACTGCCCTCTGTGCATCCTGGGATTGATGAAATAAGTAAATATATTATGGGTAGAGAAGCCAGATTTCTCATAGTCAGAGAAGGAAATTATAAATATGGAAGGGTGGCAGATTAGAAGGAACCCAGTGAGTTAGGCTGGAATTGGAGGGAACAGTGCAAACTTGTGGTTTATTATATTGATAGAGAATTAAATAGAGAATTAGATATAGATGTTTAGGGATGTTTGTGGATAATGTGTGTGCGCATATACACACAACTGGGATTCATATATTTCATAGCTTTGTCCCCTGAGAGGGCCTAGAAAGCAAGGACCTAGCAAGAACCTCCCCGTAAAAATGAGCCACCTATCTCCCAGATCTTAGTTTCTAAATGCCATTATACACTAACATAAAACCCGGGCTCCTTGGAGAAATGGTTGACTCTTGAGCTAGG
The DNA here is from genome assembly GCA_004027775.1 of Bradypus variegatus. NCBI lineage: Eukaryota > Metazoa > Chordata > Mammalia > Pilosa > Bradypodidae > Bradypus > Bradypus variegatus. The sequence goes on from PVKY010000843.1 coordinate 1,987, forward strand.
CTAGAAAAGTTTAATCTGAGCCTGGAATATCTTGTTGAGCCAGAAAGTAAGGAAGTGCTCCTGGGAAAATGGGGACATATCAAAAGGACACTGGAGCCAAGTTGAAGGGGCTCCTATTGCTCAAATTTGAGCATTAAAATAAATAAAAATAGCAACAGATGATAACCCATTGCATTAAGTAAGAACACATGAATAAGTACTGGCATAAATAAATGCATAAATATATGAATAATATATTGGGTGGGATAATATATTTGGTGACAAAGGGAGAGCTTTTCCTTATGGTAGAATATCAACTGATAGAGAAGAAATGATGAAATTAGAAAAATGTGGAAATCATCATATTAATAACTGTTTTATGGAAGAGACATCAATGGATGCCAAAATTAATGGATGGATATTTGATGAGAAACAGGGTATTTGGAGAATCACAGCATATCTCCCCATAGGAGACATAGTAATTACAAAGACAACAAGAATGATTTTAAAACAATAAAACCTAGTAGATACCAAGTAATCAAGTAAACATCATAAATAATGGGACCAAATGGCATCACGTGCCTCTTAATATCATGAATAAAGAAGACAGTATCACTTCTGTGCTGTTCCTGCAAAAATGCACTGCCTGAATCAATTATGAGGAAACATCAGAAAAATCCAAGCTGAAGGGAATTCTACAAAATAACTGGTCTGGATGCATCAAAAATTTCAAGGCCATGAATGACAAATATTTCAAGGAACCATTGCAGATTAAAGGAGAAGACGACGTGACTATTAAATGCAACATTTCATCATTGACTGGATTCTGAATCAGAACAAAATATACACACAAATTTTTTCTTTTGCTATAAAGGACATTTTTGTGACAATTATCAAACTTTGAATATGATAGTAGTATTGTATCAATGTTAAATTCCTGATTTTGATACTTGCATTTTGGCTATGTTTGAAAGAGAGAGAGAAAGAGAGAAAACAAATTGTACACACACAGTCCAGAAAATAAATTGTATATATAAAGCTATACACGTGTATGCATGTGTGTGTATATGAGCAGTTCAGCAAATAACACACACACACATATGAATAATAAAGCAAAAGTCAACTTTTAGGGAATCTGGGTGAAAAGTACGTGGGAATTCTTTGCACTATTCCTGCAACTCTTCCATAAATCTGAAGCTCTTTCAAAATGAAAAAGATGTTTGTTTTAAGTGAGCTGATTGGAAGAAATGTGTTCACTAAATAGTAGTTTGGGAGCAGAACCAATAGAGTAAAAACCATGAGGGTGGTTGACGATGGAAGCCCAGTGGAGAGCCGGCATTCCCAGGAACAGCAAGGAGCAAGGCTGCGACAGTTTATCAATTCCCCCTCCACCCCCTGAACCACAGAACCTAGAGCTGCTCGGCGAGTGATCTGAACCTCAGCAAACAGCAGCAGGAGCCCAGGCTTCAGGTGCAAAGAAGTTCCCAGTTGTGGAGATGGGAGCGAAGGCAGGAGGCGTTTGGGGTCCTCTACCGGGCAGTAGTGACATGGGAATGTGCCAGCAGGAAAACAAGGCTCTCTAAGCCAAAAGCAGGCCCTTGCCTTACAGGATTACAGGACAACCTGAATTTTGAGCCATTTGATACCCCAAGGCAGGCTGGAGCAGAGCTTGTTGAGCAGTTAGACCCCGATTCAAGGATCAAGACATTTCCTCTAGAAGAACGTCATATGTTCACTTGATACAATGATTTGTTCTTGGTAGTTTGGCAGAGAAAAGCTTTAATGTATGAATGAAGGAAGCAGAATATTGTGAGATGTCAAAAGCACTGACTTCTAGTTCCAATTGTACTACTTCCTGGGTTATTACTCCTTCCTGAGCTTCTTTTCACTCATCTGTAAAACGATTATTAAAAAAAAAAGTCCTCCTATAGGGTTGCTGACAATTCATTTATTCAGTAAATAATTATTGGATGCTTATTACGTGCCAGGCACCACGCTGGGGAACACCTACCACGGGAACAAGGCCCCTGCCTACGTGAGGCTTCCATTCTGCGCCGTGCTCAATGGCTCCATGTGGGAAAGAGCAGAAAGAATGGGTGGCTGGAGCACAGCGGACAATGGGAGAGCCGGAGAGGAGGAGGGTGGAGGGAAGCAGGGGCTTCAGCCTCGAAGAGCAAGGCAGGGAGTTCAGATTGCACTTAGGAGCAATAAGTCGCCATAAGAAGGTTCTAAGCAATGACAAGTCTTCCTCTGATTTGCATTTGCTGCTGTGTGCAGAGTGCAGGGTGGGCGGGGCAGAGTGGAACAACAGCACATAGTAGGGAGCACCACGATGGTTCAAACAGGAAATAACAAAAGTTTGGCTGGGCTGGGAGTGCTAAGAGTCTTCAGGAAACATTTCCATAAAGAGCCTGATCATATAATTTGTACATAAAATCAAGGCCAACAGGTAAAATCAAGGCTATTAGGTGGGCATTTATACAACCATTTAAAGTGTGGAAAAAATAAAACAGCTGCTCTTCACCAAGGGCCATAACAAAAACAGGGCTGGCTGGATTTCTACCTGCGGGCTGTAGTTTGCCAATTCCTGGTTAGGGGATAACAGGAAAGAGATGGGCCTTTGTAAAATGGATCCGGCAATGTGTTTTCCTAAATTCCTATTGCTTAGCATGATCAGAGGATTAACCCAGTGTACCAGGTTTTTGGTGTCTGGTTCAGCTCCTTTTTTTGTAATCAGGGCCACCATTTAAGATGGATTTCTGGAGAGTGCGTAGGGATTAGGGGCATGCTCTCGTTTACATTTTTGGGTGTGGGGTCACAGCTTTATTGAATTCAGGGAGATCTGGAGTTCTACAAATTGCATCTGGGCTTGGGGTGCCAGTGACTTTCTCCTTGGCCTTGACCTGAAATTCAAATATTCTATAACCCAAAAAACCCAAATCATTGAAATGATTGAAGGGGGTGGGGGAAGGATGAAAGGGAGTTGGTGCCGGTTCTGTTGCCACCTGATTTTCCTACTGTGGGGTCAACAGGCCTGTAATTTAAGCAACTACCACAAGCAAAACTTGGTGTCTAAACTATGCCAGCGCTGGGGAAATCAGTTAGGAGTTCTCAACACACAAATAACTGATCCATAGGGATTGAGAAAGCACGTATTCCATGCCTACATAATGTTTCTTTAAAATATATTAGACTGAAGTTACAAATCGGCTAATCTTTGTTTGCTGGTTACCATTTGCACATAAATATAGGGGAGAATATGGTGCAGAACAAGACTTGAATAAAAAAGAACGAACTAGATACAAAGATCCCTTCTTTCAAGTTGAATCTACAGTTCACTGCTTATTACATATTTACATGACATTGCATTATATTACATCATATGCTGCTTTAGTATTTTATATACTACACTCATAACATGTTAATATAAATTATAATAAATAAAAATTCAGGTATTAATTTATATATTCTAATTTATATATTTATATTGAAGGATTATATTTAAAGTAATGTTAATTACATACAGTTTTGAAAATTTAGCCAAGGGTAAAAATGTTCACTGAATCCTGATAACTACTAATAACATTTTTATATGTCTCATTTTAGTCTTTTACATTTTGAGTTTTTTTCCTAGGGGAGGGTGACTTCTTGTTGTTTATGTAGCTTTAACCCTAAGGCTTAAAAAATCATGCCTTCTGCTTTATTATTTAACCCAATCTTATAGCAAAAGCTTTTTCTATGGTGCTGAAGACTTCTCAAAGGCATCATTTTTCAATACCTACTGTCAGTAGATATGACATTTACAGACTGAACGAAACTGCCAAGTTGGACTTTTTAAGGTTGCTTTCAATATTCCTTTATTATATGTAATAATTTGGTGAACATCTCTGGCTTCATAAAACATTCTTTATTATTTCAGGTTGCATCTTTAACATAAAACCAGGGGTTCGATGTCACAAGTTTTTCTAAGGGCCCTGCTGCATGTGGCCAACTCACCCCCAAAAAGCTTCCAGCAACTTCTGCCTCAGCTGTTACAGCAGGGATGCTTGTCCCTCTCTACCTTCACAATCCCTGAATATTCCTCTGTTAAAGGAAAGACTTTACTTAATAGTGAATAGCCTATTATTCCCTTGTTTGTTAATAATTGTATTTTTCTATTGCACTGCTTTTTAGTGACTCCGTGATTTTTTACATAGCTCTTACAGAGTTACTGCTTGTTCATATTCCCAGTGTTTGGATGCTAACTAATCTCTCTTTCTTAAAGTAAATGTAAGTTACCTACAGCTTTTCCTTGCCCTGAAAAGCAATTTACTGATATCTGTTTCTAACTATGACCACCTAAGTAGTAGTAATAATAATAATATCATCCTTGGGCATATCATCAACAGATATTCTCAACGATACATGAATTGTTTCGGAGATTCCAGAACGTGTCTCTGAGCAAGTTTCCTCCCTGACACCTGTCCCCCCCAGGTCTGCGGGGACAGATTCGGACTTGTGTAGCAGTTGAAGGCTCTTGCTCTGCCCTTCTGTAATCAGTGTGATTCATGCCGCAGCTTGAGTCACTGAACCCTGCGCCTGGGGCACCTCCAGCAGCCTTGCAGAGCTTTCCACCTGCCCTGATCCCTGTCTGAATAGAGATGGCATGACTCAGTCATGGGGGAAAGGGTGTTTCTCTCCATCTGGCTGGTGTCCTCAGCTCCAGGAAGTGTGGGGCTTGTGGAGTGCCAGCTGCGAGGGAAGCTCAGCTGCCCACATCAGCAGCGCCCCTGCGAGGGAGCCCCACGCAGGAAGGGGCAGCCTGGCAGCCACCCCACTACCAGAGCTGGAGAGGAAATGCCAGGGCAGAGTGGCTATGTAAGTCTGGGGTGAACTTTCCTTTCTTTCCTCATGGCCTCACGAGTAGTCAGGGAGACATGGATGATAATGAGAGCGAATATTTTTTAAGCACTTACTATTTGCCAGGCGTTGTGCAAAGCACTTGCATCTGTTAGCATAGTTCATCTGCCCAATAAGATTATGAAGTAGCCGAAACTATCGTGCCCTTTTGGCAGAAGGGGAAACCGTGGCCCAGAGGGCATAAGTGATTTGTTCAAGCCCACTCAGCTAGTTAAGAGGCAGATCTAGAATTCGAATCCAGTTGCCAGAGCTTTCCCTCTCAACTGTCCAGCGCCTGTGAGGAACCACCCAGGTCTGGGGCGGAGCCTGAGATTCTGCATTTCTAACAAGCTCCCAGGTGGGGCTGAAGCTGCTGGCCTCAGACCACATTTTGAGTAACAAGCCTCCTCCATTACACTGTTTCCACCATGCCCCAGTCTATACTCGGGTCAGAAAATATCTTATTCACTCGTCACTTCCTCTGTCCATCCACTCATTCTCCATTTACAGAGTCAGCCAACATCTGCTGAATCCCCACCTTGAGTAAACTGAGAATACAGAGATGGATGAGACTCCATTCCTGACACGGAAAAACATCAGCTGAGGAGGAGACAGTCCCACCCCCACCACAACACAAATAAAGCAGCAGGATCAAGTCTAGGACAGAAGGGGCGACTCTGCCCGCGAGTCGGGGAAAGCGCCCCAGAGCATCCGCGTGCTGAAGCCCAGGTAAGAGGAGCCAGGTGTGATGTGTTCCCAGGCCTAGAAGGGTCTGGATTCCAGGGAAGGTGAGATGCTCTCTGAGTTCCCAGCTCAGTGTGAGTGGTGGGGAGAGAGGAAGAAGAGGCTCAAGGAGAGGCAAGGGTAGGAGCCGGGTAGAGACGGCTCCTTCCCCACCCTCACTCCCTCGGCTAATTTTTTGCCTTTGTTTGTCCTGTTCCTTCACCAGCACTCTCCCAGCCACGAGCCAGATCCCCCCCAGTCCCGGCCCCAGTGTCAGTCCTGCAGGCTCCCCCAGTGCATCTGACCTCCAAGGATCTGAGAACTTTCTTATAAACACAGGAGCTTATTTCGCTCCTACTCTGTACCAGACACCTTTTAAGACCCTGGCACACCACGAGTCCTCTACTATTCCCAGCAATCCTGAGAGATGTAATGTTGTAATTCCATCTAGATGTAATTGTAAATGTAAAAACTGAGGCCCAGGGTAGTTAACTAGCTCAGCCAGCCTCCCAGCTCCATGGTACTGAACTTGAACTTGATTGGAAGGCAGGCAGGCTCTTCAGGGCTGGGGGTGGGGGGATTGGTGCTGCAACTCTTTTGTTCCCTATTCTAATTCACCCCCTTGAACACAAGAAGGGCCCCTGATGTAGGATCCCTGCAGACAAGGCCCTGGGAAGAAAGAGCAAATCTGCACTGCAGGAGTTTAGGGAGTGAGGAATCGGGAGGACTAGACGAGAAAGGCCGGTGAGGCTGGGGGGCAGGAAAGGAGCAAAGCTTCACAAGTTTATGGTGACTGCACCTGAAGCCTCCCTGGAGAGGGCCTAAGGGACACAACACTGCAAACCAGACCAAGAGGAGCTAAAGAATTTATTATCACAATGGCTCAGAATCAGACAACCTGGCTACCACCTCCAGGAGAAGCTGGTTACCTGTTACCACCCACAGGAAGGGCTGTGATTGCATTCCAGGGATCTCCTGCTGGCCTACAGCAGTTTCTGCAAGAGGACCCACAAAAAGCTGCATATTCCATCCTCAACACAGAAGAGACCCTAACTCCCCCGGGCTCAGAAGGAACCACCAAGATAATCCTGCTCATCACATTACTGTCTCGCTAGCACAGTGCATGCCATCACAGTGTTTCTCCAAGTGGGCTCCCTGGGGAAGCAGAAGCAGCATGAGGGTCACCTGGGAACTTACTAGAAATACAAAGTCTTGGGGCCCACCCAGATTTACTAAATCAGAAACTCTGGGGGTGGGGCTCAGCAACCTGCGTTTTAACCAGCCCTCCAGGGGATTCTGTATATATACAAATTTGAGAATTGCTGCTCTGCTAATTATGTATGGGGCCCTGGAGTCAGACACCTGAGGTTCAAATCCTGGTTCAGACACTTGCTAGCCATTCCCTTGCTTCTCATTACTTTGGGTTTCTAAATCTTAGTTTTCTCACTCGTAAAAGGAAATAATGACAGTACCTACCTCAGGGCATTGCTGTGAGGACTAAGGAAAATAGCCCGTAAGCACGTAGCATGAGGCTTTGTACACAGCAAATAATGGCAATTAGCCTGATTACAATGGCAGTGATTTTATAATACAGGGAGGACATGAGGATCCTTATTGGATCCTTTCACGGAACGTGGCAGTTGAATCTCTAAACGTTTTAGGATAGATCTCTAATAGATAAAGGCTCTTTAAAGTTATTTTTAAATACAGCCACATACTGTTATTTTATACTTTCAGTATAATATTGATAGTCTGGTCCCAATGGTTTAGGACCTTTTTTGGAAAAGAGAGAGGCTTGAGGCAGGGAGACCAGACAAGAAGTAAGACAGAGAGGATGTGAGGACAGGTTCCTCAGAGTACAGAAGGGAAGTAAGCCTCCCCCAAGTTCTCTCTGTTGTCACTGGACTTAGTTCACCCTGGGCAGTTCTCTCATGTTTATGGACGCACAGTCCAGTACAGCTCTGGAAAGCGATGCTTCCAGTCATAGCACACCACGCTGCAGCAGACAAACCTCTCACTGAGAATGACTAGAAAGCCAGTAGAGAGCTATCAGGGCAGCTGAAACAGCAGGGCCCAGGTCTAAGAGAAGGGAAGCTCACTGAAGCTAGCACAACACTCTACACGGCTTTTCCTCTGGGGCTTAGCCAGTTCCTAAGGATCCTGGACAGAGAGAGTGAAAAGCTAAGCAGTGATAAATTCTAAGCAAGCAAAGAAGTTAGAAAGAGTATGTGACAGCCTTATGGGGCTGGGGAGTAAGAAACTGAAGTTGAAGCTCTAAGACAGCCAAGACTTGAGGGGCTAAAATCCTGCAAAACAAGAAAGCACAAAGGAATAAGCCGAAAGGGCTGAGTTAGTTATTCCCAGGAGGGATTCACCAATTCATAAATTAGAAAAGCCAAGAAAGGCAGAAAGAAAATAGCAGCCAGCAGGTAAAAGGGATAAACAGAGATGCTGGGTGTCTCAAGAAGCTGGGGAGATAACACCTGGGGTTTAGGTTCCAACAAAGTGGATAAGCACAGGTCACAACTCACTGGGCTCGCAATCCAAACTCCAAGAGGAAGCCTGGATCCCAGGCATGAAAATCTAGCTGCTTACCCACCTGAAGAATCAACCAGAGCCTTTACAATTTTTCATATACCATCTCCATGTCCAGTGTTCAATAAAAACTTATCAGAGATGACAAAGGGACAGGGCTAAATGACAAACAAAAAAGACTGACAAAAGGAACAGAAGATTCAAGTACTGGCATTGATAGACATAGATGTTAAAATAATCATGATTTATATTTTAAAGAGCTGGCAAGATAGAGAATTTTGCAAGAGGACTGGAAAACATAAAAATAATATAACGGAAATTCTAGAACGGAAAATTCTAATTGCTGAAATTAAAAACTCTGTAGATGAGTTTAACATCAGTTTAGACACAGAAAAGAGGGTAACTGGAAAAAGAACAACTTAGAAGTTACTAGAACCTATCTAGACTGAAGTATGTAGAGAAAATATGATTAAAAATACCTAAAACAGTGTAAGAGATATATGGGATATGGAAAATAGGCATAATATATATGCAATTGTAGACCAAAAGGGAAGGGAGAGTGAGAATGGTGCAGAAGAAATATTTGAAGAGACAATAGCTAAGAATTGTCCAAAAGTAATGAAAGACAACATGTCACAATATAAAAAGCCCCACAAACCTAAGAAGGACAAATACAAAGAAAAACACAATGAGGAATATACAGTAAAACTACTAAAAGCCAAAGATAAAGATAAAATCTTAAAAGCTTCCAGAAGAAAAGAGACTCTTTGACTCCAAAGAGTAACAATAAGTATGATGGCTGAATTCTCAATTGAAAAGACAGAATCCAAAAGACAATGAAATTACATCAGTAAAGGGGAGGAAGAAAATAATATCAAACATTCTATTAAAATATGAAGGAAAATGTAAGAAAAATAAAGACATTTTCTGAAAACATAAGCTGAGAAAATTGATCCCCAGTAAAACTGTACTAAAAGAAAACATTATAAGGCATGTTTCAGATAGAAGAAATACGATCCTAGATGGAAGATCAGGAATGCATGAGGGGATAAAAAGCAATGGAGGAGGTAACTATGTAGATAGTTATAAAATTATATTAGTGATATAAATAATAATGTTGCATGGCAATGAAAATACATGGAAACAATAACACACCAGGTGTTAAAATGGAATTAAAATGTCTTAAGTTCTTATACTGTCTAATAAGTGGTAAAAGTATTTATATTAGACTCTAATCAGTCAATGACGCATGGGTTAGTTTCGTGTAACTACTAAAATAAAAATAATGTATGGCCAGCAAGGAGGGTGTTGGATAATTAAGAAATGCTTGATTAATCCAAAAGAAGGCAAGAAAGAAAAAAAAACTGCAGAAACAGAATGAATTAGAGAACAAATAGTAGGATAGCAAATTTAAATTCAAAAATGCATGTAATTACATATCAGCAATTTCATTAAATATAAATGGAACAAATTTTCAAGCATGCAAATTAAAATGCAAATGTTCTGAAATTGAGAAAATAAATTATGCTGTTTACAAGACATATACCTAAAATATGAGGAGTCATTAAAGACTGAAGGTAAAAGGAGAAAAAAGTATACTATGCAAACACTAACCAAAAGAAAGCTGGTATAGCTATACTAATATCAGACCAAGTAAACTTTAAGGCAAGATGCAATTAAGAGGGATAGTTCATAATGACGTGACAACAAACAAGGAAGCTACACTGTTATGCTGTTGATAAAATGGTTTCAAACATATAAAGCAAAAATGTACAGAATTAAAAGAGACAACTTACCAAAATTAAATCAAGAAAAATTTAAAATCTGAAAAATACTGTACCCATTAAAGAAATCTGCTTAGTCTTTCTGCTTGAACATAGCTGTATTAACTCTAAAGAAAACTGTAACAAATAAAATCCAGTGACATATAAAGGGAATAGTATATTATAACTATTTGAGCCTAACCAGGAATGCAAGAATTTTTAACATTTAAGAATCAATATATTTCACCACATTAAAATAACAAATGAGAAAATTAGATGATCATATGAAGACATGTAAAAAAAGAATTTAGTAAAATTTTATTCTTCCTCATGACTTAAAGAAAAAAACTTAGCAAACCTGAAATAAAAGAAAAATTCCATATTCTATGAAGGGTACCCCCCCCAAAAAAAGTACAGAAAACATCATACGTAATAGAAAAATATGAAGACCTTCCTCTTTGAGCTCAAGAATAATGCCCATTATCACAGTTTCTACTCAGCCATCAATCTGGAGATCCTAGCCAGTCAGAACCACAGGAAAGTTAAATAAAAGGCATAAACTGAAAAGGGTAAACTAAAAGTTTAATTATTCACAGATGACATGACTGTGTATATGGAAAATACAAAATCATCTCTAGAAAACTATTAGAATGAATAAAGAAACTTAGCAAGTTTTCTTAAAAGGAATATATAAAAACTCAATTTAAGTTCACAAACCAGCAGCAAACAGTTGGAAAATAAAATTTAAATAATATTTACAATAACATCAAAAATCATGAACTCCATAATAATAAATGCAATAACATACTGGAAAACCTTCTATACAGAAAACTACAAAATTATTTAGAGAATCTGAAGGAGGACTAAATAAATGGAGAGATATGTAATGTTAATGGCTTGGAAGACTCAATATTGTCAAGATGTTAATTTTCCCCAAATTGATCTACAGACTCAGTGCAATCCCAGTCCAAATACAAACATGCTGCTTGTGGAAACTGACAAGTTGGCTCTATAATTTAGAAGGAAATAAAAAGGGCCAAGAACAGGCAAGATGATACTGAAAAATAAAGTTGGAGGAATTATACTACAAGATATCAAGACTTACGATAAACTTAAAATAACTACGACAGTACAGTCGGTACAAGGACAAATAACTAAATCAATGAAACAGGATAGAGACCAGAAACTATATATATATATGTTTTACTGATTCATGATAGCAATGACACTGCAATAAGTAGAAATTTAATTCTGTTCAATAAATGGTATGGAATCAATTAATTGAAAAAAAAAGTGATTCTTGACTCCCACGTCACATCATACGTCTATAGCAGTTCCAGCAGGTTGTAAACCTAAATGTGAAAATTAAAACAGTCAAGATTCTAGAACATAACATATGACCTCCATGACCTTCAGATAAGAAAACAGTGAACCAGACAAAACAACATCATTTAACATAGAGAAAATGATTGATAAATTTGAATTCATTAAACTTAAGAAATTATGTCACCATTAACAGTAAAGGATAAGCCATAGAGTGAATGAAGAGATTTAATATGTACAACATATTACACACACATATAACATCTATATAACACAACACCATCAAAATGCTCTTATCCAGAATATATTAAAAAAATAAAAAACTCCATAAACCAACCAGAGAAAGACTGACAACCCAATACAAAAAGTGGACAAAAGACTGGAACAGATACTTTACAAAAGAGCTACCCAAATGGGCAATATGCATATGAAAGGTACTGAGCCACCGCACACCAACATTCTGGGCTAAAATGAAAAAATGTAATGGATGTTACCAGGTGCAGCCAATGCTGTGAAGCGATTATAACTCTCCGCCACTGCTGGTAGGAGAGGAACTTGGTACAACTGCTTTAGAAAACTGGATGGAACAATTCTATTCCTGTGTATGAACTCAAAGAAAATGTGTATGTACCAAAAGAATGATGACGGTGTGCATTAGACCATTACATAGTTGCTAAGACCTAGAAAAAATCTAAATGTCCCTCACAAAAGGAATGGATAAACCCATCATGGTATATACAGTTTAAAAATCAAATCACATAGAACAGTGAAAAGTAAAGATTCAGCATGGTAGAATCTCAATATTCATCACATAACAAGCAAAGAGGAAGGAGCAGAACCCAGGGGCTGGGTTGTGGGTGACCTGGTTATGTTCCTTTGGATAAAATCTTTTGAGCTGTGCCCTCGTGTTTTATGTACTTTTCTATATACATGCGATACGTCGATAAAACATTTTACAAAGTGGTTTTGAGGTGGCAGAAAAACGTATCTGGTGAACTTGCATAAAATTAAAAAAAAAGGGTTGAAAATGGTTCTGATGTGTCCACATGTATGTAGTGAGACGACATGGATTCTCCTGGAATTTTGTTCATACCCATCAGGAGAAGACAATGTGATGTCTCTGGTGCTAATGGGCTGCCAGTCCTGGGGGAGCTGTGGGTCCCCTGCAGGTCAGGAGCCACTGTCGAGAGTTCCGGGGTGTCGCACATATAACCTGCCTTCTTGTTAAGTGACTCATGGCTTGGAAGCAGAAACTCTCAAACACACACTTGAGGCTGAGCCAAAGGTGACTGCCGAGTAAACTAACAGCTACAGGAAATTGCCCCCATCCCCAAAGTCATCACAATTTTGATTAAATAAGTGAGTCAAATGAATGAATGAATGAGCTATATGCTTAATTTTGTCAAAGAAATGGCTAGGATATGATTAGTTACTATTTGTGGTATGCATAAATATAATTTCAATAATTTGTTTTCAGAATTGTTTGTGGGCAAATTCCTTCAGTAACCCATCCATCGCCCCATTCATTTTCCCCTTTCTACTGAGTTCATAATATGTGTGAGGCCATAAATAGGTACTGTGTGGAATTCATCCCTGTGTGTGAGACAGAAATCAACCAAGTATGCACATATGTCAATAGGTAATTATGAATTCTGACAAGTGCTCTGAAGGAAAAGAGCAAGATGCTCTAAGGGTGGTGACAAGTTGGGGTATTGACTCTGGGACCGGAAGGAAGAGGAGGGGCAGCCGCATGAAGTGTCATGGGAGGGAGACCAGTGTGGCTCACGGCCCTGAGCTGGGAAGGAGCTCGGTGCACTGGAGAAACAGAACAGAGGCTTGGGTATGAGGGAGCGGTGAGCCAGTGAGGAACTGGATGGGCTTGCAGAGGCACTGAGAGCTCCATCCCACAGGGCTTTTGCCTCTTCTTCCTCAAGAGGCCGTGGCAAACAGTAAGTTCCCCAAGGGCAGGGACCATGTGAATTTAACTGCTTCTTCTCCCAGACCTAACATAGTTCCTGGAACATACTAGATACCCAGTAGATATTTGTTGAATGAGAATGAATGAATGAATGAATGGGAAGGAGAAAGGTACTTAGATTTACTGAACATCTATGTGGGGTACTTAATCTTATATTGCCTCCCAATTGCCCTGTGAAAAGCATGTACAGGAAGGAACAAGGGAGAGAGCTGGGACGCAGAGAAGTTAAGAAAATGTTCTAGTCAATTAACCAGGAAATGACAGGGTCAGGATTCAAACCCAGACTCTGGATTTGATCCTTTCCACTTTACCATGAGAAACATGACTGCCCTTGGAGTCAGAAGGCCGGAGCTGGAGCCACGGATCTACTGCTTACTGCAGAGGATGTGACCTCTGGCAAATCACTTGCTCTCTTCCCACCTCAGTTTCCTCACGTGCACAGCCAGGATCACAACTACCCTGCCTAGCTCCTTGGACCAGCCTGAGGAACAAAGCGGAGAATCTGTGAGGAACCTTCATTGCTTAATGGTAATCCCTGAAATCTGTTCAGCTTTGCAGTCTACAGTGATCTCATTTAGGTCAGTTTTGTTTTCAATGTGCAGGGAGGCGAGCAGAATTTGAAGAGGTTTCCATCTCTTGGGAAATAGTTCTATTTTTACTTAATTTTTAAAAGTCTATTATGACACAAATTTTAATGATTCACTTGGCAAGCTCTAAGGTATTCAGAAAAGCTTCAACTTCAGACATCGTTGCACACCGAGTCTGGGTCTCCAGCAGGTGATGACTGAAGTACGAACTCCCACAAATGACAGAAGAGGTGACAAACCCTGGGTTTTCCTCTGTGGTCAGAATCATGTCACATTCCAGCCTGAGTTTCGGAAGCAAGCTCATGAGGAGGAAGAGGGGGTGGATCTCAGTGCAGGCAAATCCCAGGTAGATCAGCAGCTACAGCTAGTGACTCATCCCTGTTCCGCCACCCAAACATCTGAGAGAACCTGGTCCAGGAAAGGTATGTGGCTTATCTGGCTGGATAAATAAGGAAAACAGAGAGATGTTCCCAAACCAGCACATCTGATACTAGTCACGTCTCCCTGACGAGGGCCTTTTTTCACAGAGATGATCACTTTTCTTAGTGAAGTTCAGTGGTTGTCATGGCTAAGGAAGAAAGGAGAGGGTGAAACTGCTTTCCTATAATCCAGGCAAAATACTTGGGGTAGGCTGAGTACTCAAAACATGGCATGCTAGCCAGAGGGGAAGATTTAGACCAGTTATTTCAAACCTCAGTGGGTATAGTATTGCTAGGAAGCTTGTTTATATGAATCTTTCTCAGCCCCAGCCCTTAAGTTTCTGATTCAGTAAGTAATTCTGAATCAGGTAATTACAAAATCCCACTTGGAGAGACACTCCTTGAAAATATTTGCTAGTCATCCCTGACTTACGAAGGTTTGTTCTGATCTTTGGGTATAATTATTCCCATTTCATTTCAGTTTGAGAGACACTGATATAGGAGCTAGCAGAAAGAAACCAGGGGCTAAACAAGAGCTTCAACACAGGAGTGATCCAGAAAACCACCCAGGGACCAGATGTGTTTGAAGCCCTTCTATCCATGTCTGCTTCCTCAAGCCCTAATCTATTCCTTGTCATTCTGGAGCAGAAGCACATATTATGGGACTTTTTTTTAAATTCTTCTCCCCATGCTTCAAATCCTACTTCACTTACAAAAAGCTACTTCAAAAAGGTACCATCTGTTCTTGTATCCTCTTCTATTAGTGCTTCTGTCTCCATGATCTGTCAAACTTGGCCACTGGGATGGGACTGCATATACCAGGGGGGCCACCTGTTTCAGGCATGCCTCCTTGGCAAGATCTGCTGAGACTCTTTGACCTGGAGCTCTGTAACATCATCTGTCTTTGTCAGGAGAGGCTTGGTTGCCCTACTGTAACAAAGATATCCCACACAGATGAGTGGACAGCTCTGCTCCACATTGTTACTCAGGGATCCAGGTTGACAGAAACTCCACCATCTCATAGGGGAACCACCTGAAACACATGGCTTCCAAGGTCATGCTAGCAGGGGAAGAGAGCAAGGGCAGGTACACACTGGCTTTTAGCTGCCTTGTTCCAAAAGTGACATATCTAGTTTGCCTACATCCACTTTTCTTCTTTTCCATGTCACAGAAGATAACTTCCGAGCTCCCTGCAGTTAAGTCAGCATTGTGTGACTGGTACTGGCCAATCCCTCCCAAGCAACCAGAATTGAGCACTTGACTTACCTCAGAGAATAAACTGTATAATTTTACTAAAATTTAACCTAGGTATTAATAAAGTTAAAATCACCCTAAGGGCTTTAATTGAAATGTCTCCAATTTAATATTAAGGTTGGTAATTTGGTGTTGTTTTTTTTTTTGCTTTATTAGAGACTCTTTGGGTTTACAGAACAATCATGCATAAAATAGAATTCCAGGATTCCCATATAGCACCCCATTATTAACAACTTACACTGGTATGGAACAGTTGTTACGACTGATGATAACACATTTTATAATTGTACTATTAACTATAGTCCATGCTTTAACTCTGGGTTCACTGTTTGTGTAGTTCCATGGATTGCTTATTTTTATATATATTTTTTATTCCGTTACCATATATACAAACTAATACTTCCCCTTTTAATCACATTCAGATATGTATTTCAGTGCTATTAATTGTGTTCACGATTTCGTGCTACTGTCATCACCATCAATTACCAAAACATTTCCATCATCCCTAATAGGAACCCTATATATTTTAAGCCTTAATTTCCCATTCCTTATCCCCACCCAATCCCCTGGTAACCTGTATTGTAGATTCTGACTCTATGATTTGCTTATTCTAATGATTTCAATTCACTGAGATCATATGATATTTGTCCTTTTGAGATTCTGGCTTATTTCACTCAATATCATGTCTTGAAGCTTTATCCATGTTGTCACGTGTATCAGGACGTCATTCCTTTTTATGGCTGAATAACATTCCATGGTATGTACAGACCACATTTTATTTATCCACTCACTGGCTGAGGGACACTTGGGTTGCTTCTATCTTTTGGCAATTGTGAATAATGTCGCTATGAACATCACTGTGCAAATATCTGTTCGAGTCCCTGCTTTCAATTCTTTAATGTATATATCTAGTAGGGGGATTGCCAGGGCATACACTTAGCTTTCTGAGGAACTGCTCAACTGTCTTCCAGCACAGCTGCACCATTTTCCATTACCATCAGCAGTGAATGAGTGTTTCTATTTCTCCACATTCTCTCCAACACTTGCTATTTTCCAGGTTTTTTGTTGATGCTGTTGTTAATAGCAGCCATTCTAAAAGGTGTGAAATGGTATCTCCTTGTGGTTTTGATTTGCATTTCCCTGTTGGCTAGTGATGTTGAGCATCTTTTCATATGCTTTTTTGATCATTTGTATATCTTCTTTGGAGAGATGTCTATTCAAGTCTTTCACCCATTTCTTAATTGGGTTGTTTGTCTTCTTGTTATTAAGCTGAAGGATGATGTTGATTTTTGATGGATAATAATTATCAAGTTACAAAAGGTTTCTTCCGATCCTTTTTGAGGCAAATGTGCAGTGGCTTTGTTATAAAAATAAACAAAAATATATTTAAAAATTTGCAAGATATTATACCAGATAAGTACAGTGTGGCTCTCCTATTAGAAACCTGTCTCCATGCTAATTTGTCAGTTAAGCATTTTGCCAGGCATGGCGGGAGACATGTTTGTTCTGATCTAAGTGGGATCTTCTGTCCTTTCATCATCAGGTTTCTGTGTCACATGGGGATCTCCTTCTGTGCTCAAGTTGATCCACCTTAGAATGGCCACTTCCTGGTGTCAGACGTAATATTCTAATTGCAGTGAATGGCTAGCTTTGCCCCAGTTGCTATTCAGTTTTTAAAGACCTGACAATTCCACCTTCCTTCATTGTCTGCCTAATACTCTAGCTTCAGTGGCCCAAATGGCTCCTGTGTGCATACTTGTAATGCCAGAAGGGAAGGATTAAGGTGTGTCTTTTCCCCTCTATTCAACTAAGGGTCTGTGGATCCCTTCTAGAAAATGCCTATTACAGCTGCAGTGAGAAGATACTTTCCTGCCTTTATTTTAGAAAATAACTATTTCTTTCAGTTGATGCTCTGCCTAGAATGCTCTAGCTCCCTCTCTCCCCCAGTCCTTCAGCTGCAGGAGCTGGGCTGAGAGCTCAGGGTTGCAGCAGACATGCTGGTGGTGGGTGTGGACCAGGCAGCCAGACGCACTGAGGACGGCTGCCCCTGAAGTTCGCCCTGCTCTGCGGGCCATGTTCTAACCTGCCTCCACTTTGGAGCTGGGCACCCAGGTGCCGTGATTGGCCCTGGTACAAGTGGGGACCTGGGTAAGTGGAGTTGCACAAAAAAAGCCTGCGTCCTGGTGCCGTGGGAAGAACACAGAGTCCTGGATTCAAATGCAGACCGTGCGCTTGCTTGGTGTACAACATGTGATAAACGGGTCAGCCTCTCTCAGGCTCCTTTTCCTTGTGTGCAAAATGAGGACTAGGACTTTGCTGTGAGAATTAAATGATATAATGTGCAAAGTTTCTAGGCTGATACCTGGAGAAGGACCTTAAGAAGGGAAAAGTTCTAAATGTGGACTGTTGTGAGTTGAATTGTGTTCGTAACAAAGATCTGTTGAACTTAATACTTGGGACCTGTGAAAGTGACCTTCTTGGGAAATAGAGTCTGCCAGATGCAGTCAAGTTAAGATGAAGTCACACTGGACTGTTGCCCTAATAAGAGGAGACGAGACAGAGGCACAGACAAGAGAGGGCCATGTGGAGGCAGAGACCATGGGGAGAAGATGGGCATGTGAAAATGGATGCAGAGCCTGGAGCCATGCTGCCACCAGCCGAGGACTGTCTGGAGCCATCAAAGGCCAGGAAGAAGCAAAGAAGCATTCTTCTCTAGAACCTTCTGGGAGAGCCTGACCCTGCCGTCACCTTGCTTTTAGACTTCAGGCCTCCAAAACTTTGATAGAATAAATTTGTTACTTTCAGTCACCTAGTTGGTACTTTGTTCTGACAGCCCTAGGAAACTAATACAGGGGTAATTGATTCATCTGATTTACTGTAAAATGTTTCCCAGGTCCATTAGCTACAATGAAGAGCTTAAAGCAAACAAAGAAGTAGTCTAGTACTAAATAATGAATCAACAGTGAGCAGGGGAAAAAGTAAAGCTTGGACTTAGTTAAAAAAAAAAAGAAGCAAGATGGCATATATTTGCTTTTTCAGATAAGCATCACCCTACTTTCCAAATCAGCCCAGAAGCCTTTTTATTTGCTAATGGATGAAGTCCAAACCATGTGCCCTGGGAAATCACAAGGTGGCTAATCATTTTAGCAATAATCCCTGAAAAATCGGCCATTCCTAGAAGTGACCAACCATTTGGTTGTAACAGCCTAAAGCAAGATTATTAATAGCAAATGTGAAGAAGATGATTATTTTAGCAAATTGCCACTGATTGGCAAAATTCAGAACACAAAGCCCTCATGCCCAGCTATGATCTATGGGAAATCATTTTATGGTGATAATAAATGTCTACAGCTTGATAGAAAAGCCATTTAAGTCTGTTTTCTCTCTCTTTGGAGTAGGGAGCAACAGCCGTGGGCAGAAGTAAGAAGGGATGTGTGGGTGGGGTGCAGTGCAGGATGCTGGGGAGAGCCAATACCTCCACCCTGTGGGCTTGGGGGCCCATTTTTCCTATTTGCTGAGCCAAATGGAAGACTACTGGATTTTAAGGTCATTCCAGCCATAAAATGTGTAGACATATCAGCAAGATTTTTATATCCATAAATCAGTTAGTTCTTTTATGTTTGAAAAGACAGGAGGCAAAACCGAAACTAATTTAAGCAAAAATGGAATATTTTGGCTCATATAAATGAAACATCATGGCATATCACTAGTTTCAGGTCTAGCTTGATCAAGGGGATTGCACAGACTCAACTTTTCTTTGTCTGTTTCCATAACCTTTCTAACTCTGCCTTGGTTCCCAAGTGCTGGCAGGATGGGGGAGGCAGGTGCAGCCTTGCTCCTCTCCAGGGTCACATCCATTTCCCAGGAGACTCGACAAAGGCCTCATGGCCTGTGATTGCCTCCTATTCTTCTCTTTACCAAACCAGTCACAGTGATGGGGAGGCAGTGAGCCACCTGGGCACACCAGAGCCGCAGGACAGGACTATTCCCAGAGCTAAAGCACTGAGCCGAGAGCAAGGGAAAAATGGCCTCCTCTGAAGAAAACTGAGGTGCGATGACTTAAAGAAGGGGGCTAGATAAGGGCAGGTACTTCTCCAGATAGAAATTTACAGCAAAGTGGGAGAATTAATCCCTTGATTAGAAAAAGATCCCGTAACCTGAAAGATATTAAAATCTTCTTGAGGTCCCAGCCCAATGGCACACTGGCTAGGAAGAGGTCTTTAGCCAAAATTGTGGCAGTTATTCTTAATACCTTCATCACAAAAAGAGACCAGAAAGGAAAAAGTGACTTACTCAAAGAGTATTTTTACCAGCATTGGAACTCGGGGTTTCTGAGGCACAGCCTCTGCTCTCCCCACCCGACTACCACTTACCCTGGCTTGTTAAACATGAGAGGGCATGAGGCCATCACCCTATTCTCCTTTTCACAAGCTTACTCCTGGCAAGAGCATATGGAGGGATTGCCACATACACGCACAGAAAAGGCATGAGGCTGGGAAGACAGATATCCCCAGGCATGCTCCTCTGCCCTCACTCACCCACAGCACACCCCACCATGCTATCAGAATGTTCTTTCCCATCAGTCTAGATATAGACCCAACTCATCCTCAAAGAAGTTTCTAGGTCACATGTGCCAATCAATCATCAATGACCCCTGAAACAAAACCCGTATGTCATTCCCAATCTAGTGAGTTTCATCATCTTGTTTTTATCTTGTCCTAGTGAAATGCTTCATGAGCTGTCTCCACAGCATGGTACAATGTTGAGGCTGCAGATTCTGAAGTCAAATAGATCTACATTCAAATCTTAGAAGCCAACTCTGAGGCGAGGATGTATGTGTAAGGGTGGGGGTTCTTGGAAGCACTGGGAGGGGAGTGTTGAAGGGAGACAGGGAAGGATGGCAGTAAATAAAAGTCAGTATCAAATGTGGGTAACAGGAGCTGACTCCCCCCTTGGTGGACCGGGTTCCTCAGCAGTGCCCCCACCCAGGGTGCAAAGGAGCTTCCCGTGGTCATGAGCAGAGAGAGCTGGTGGGCAGAGAACGGCAGGTGCTGCCCTTTGGAAGTCAGGCAGGTGTGCTCGCAGGTGTGCTGGGGGGTGGGGTGGGGTGGGGGATGGGTGGGGTGCGCAGGCCTGCTACAGCAGCTCCGCCAATCATGTTTTTATGAATCTGGAATTGTGCCTAATTTTTCCAACCTTCCTTACTCCATTTTTTAGGTGCAGAAACCAACACCAGTTGCACGACAGGTAATGACAGTAGAGCCTCTGGCATTTAGGGGACATGTGGTCAGTGCTGCTAATTCCCTGCTTGTCTAGCACTCTGGCAGTTTTAGAGGAGAAAGCAGATTGCATAGGGCTTCTCCCAGGAGTGCAGAACACCGTCTCTAACACAGGACGGTTTGCAATTTTACAATGAGGCAACATCCAACACCCAGTTGATTCCTTGCTTCAAACACAAACACAAATGGATGAGGCTGTCTTAACTAAAGTGATGCAAGGTGCTTCATTTATTTAATTGGATTTAATCTTCATTCTGTTTCATGAACAAGAGAAGGAAACACGTAAGCAAAATGGTGAAGCCGTTCATCAAACTGAAGGAGAGAGCTCCGGGTGGAAGCTACATTCCAGGGGAAAAGGAGAGATGAGGGGCTAGGAAGCCATGAATAATCACGCTTGTTATCCAAAGTTCCTGGCCATTGAGAACTTCCAGCAAAATCTCATTGTCTCTCCATCATCTGTTTCAATTTAGACATCACATCTGCAGATTCCCCACAACTTTACACAAGATTTCCCCCCTGCAGAGAATTCTTTGTTCTACTTTTCTAGATGCCAAACTTTAACTCATCCTTCAAGACTCAGACTTTCCTTCTGCAGGAATCTTCTCAGTCTTTGGGGCCTACGGTGCCCTTTGCACATCACTGTGAAAAAGAAGTCAACAGACTCTGGCCGTGCAGTGTGATAACCCTGTCCTTCTCCTTGTACCTACAGTTAAAAGAAATATGGGTCCAGGAGGTGACACTGGTTGGTGAATAAAAAAACTGCCTGGGGGTCACCAGTAATGTTGCTCTGGATGCTGGGGAAGGGGGGTATTTCTGGAAGAAGGCAGAGTCTGATTGCGGGGCTTGAGAGGGACTCAAGATTTAAACAGGCTGATGAGAGAAGGAAGGCAAGTTAAGGGCCTGCAGTAGGAGACAACAGGTACATTCAGGGAACAGTTTTGGGGGAAGGGGGGGCAGTGGGAAGGGGTGGGATTAGTATGGCACTGCCAGTCTCGGGCAGACCTTAAACACCAAGGAAGAAAGTTCAAGGTTTTTTTATTTTCCCCTAGGCAATGGGGAGCTACCGTAGATTTTGAGGTACATGAAAAACTGGGATTTTAGGTAGATTAACTTGGCCAGGGCGTGTCAGCAAGATGACATTGCAGAGAACCGAGGGACATAGGGTGTCACTGCTGGGAACCCCAGTGTGACACGACAGGAGAGCTGGTGGAGGGGCAAGCACATGGGCTTCGAGTAATCACACTAGCCGGCGTGCTAGGGAAGCTCTGGGTGCCGGGCCCAGCTCTCTGTCCTTTTCATGGACTCACTTACCAATCCTTACATCAGCCCTGTTAGAAAAATGGGGAAACTGGGATCCTAAAAGTTCAAGTCACTTGCTAAAAGTCATACAGTTACTACCCGATAGAGCCAGAACACACATCTTAACCACAGCACAAAGCCAGAAAGACCTGGGTTCAAACCCCAGGGATTCAACATACCTGTGACTTTGGTAGACTGATTTCATCCTTCCGAGCCTCGGTTTCCTTATCCATCCAATGGAGATAAGGGAACCAAACTTAGTACCGAGGCATCTCCATGGCATCAACAGTGAGCACAGAGCTAAGTACCTTGAAGGCTTGAATCAACATTCATTTCCCTCCTGTTTCAATTAGTCACAACACCTTGTAAGTAAAACATACCATGAGGAAAGCAGAAGCCCTCGTGCCCACCTACAGATGGAGAGTGGGGTGGAAAATGTCAGTCGGGAAGAGCAGCCTTCTTCCCTGCTCTTGCCCTGAACTCACCATCCCCAAGCCCACCCGCTTTCATGATGGGACAGCTTTTTCCCTCTACCCAGTTCATTTAAGGTCTCCACCCAGGGGAAGAGACACAAGAATTTGTGGTAGTGAACTCAGCAACATTTGTTCCCCAGCCCAAGAATAAACAGAGAAAACAAGCTTTCCGCGTCTTCAGAAGTGCATTTACTGTACTTGAAACAGATGAATTCTCTCTGTTTGCATTAATCGCATGACTATTTGGTCCAATTATTCTTACCACTTCAGCAATCATGTTGTGCTTGTTCAAGAAGAAAGAAATAACAACAGCTTATCTTGTTGAGAGCAAAGAACAAACAGTGAGAAATCAGGGTCCGTTCCTGAAACCCACAGTTGCTGTCACTGTGCTAAAGAGATGATTCATGTTCTCATAGCAACTTGGGTGAAAACAAGAGGCGACTGTGAAAAGGATTCAGTTGCAATGGTTAAAAACCTTTTCAAAATCAGTCCAAAGGGAGAAAAACTCTATTTTTGTCGCCAAACTCAACTCTCTGCCTGCCCCCACCCCAACCATATCTTCTTACATTGACTGATTTACATAAGCTTAAATAATTCTTTCAAGTAAACACATTTCATTAGAATAGGGTAATGGACAAAAGCACCAAATGCTGTTTAATCCCCTCTCCAAAGAACCCTTAAGGACTGCTAATGATTGCAGGGCACAAACTGTGGTTGGTGCTGAGAGAGCCATTGAAAGGAAGCTGGAAAGGGGTGAGGCTGAAAAGCCGTCCCCCCCTCATCAAACCAAGCATCCAGAGGTTCACAGGACAGGGCCACTCCCAGGCCCGCACCTTTACCCCAGATGTCCTTTCCCTCAATAAGATACACCAACCGATAAGAAACTAAGGGAAATTATATTTTTTTCCTAGACTTGGTCTTGACCCAACATGCACTCCGTTTCCTGACCTGTTACTGGAATCCCTGGCTCTTGACTTCCTGCACCATCTCTTGGTGAACGCTGGATAAGACAATGGGTACTTGTTTTGGTACCAATCCTTGGTCCTCCTCTTAACTGTGTCTGCTGCTGTCCTCTTCACGTAACACACATGCCCGATGCAGTTCAGTTGCTAGGAAGGCCCCTTAGTTCCAGCCAACAGGGCTTGGGCATCATGCCACAAACAGGGGCTAAGCCAAAGGCCTCCATCCCGATGAGCCATCCCTGTCTGAGGGGACCACAGCAGCAGAACAGGAGGGTCTTGCTCTCTTCTGACCCCTCTATCCAAGGGGGTGGTAGAAGAACCTGGTTGGAGGTCTTATTAGCCATTGCAGAGGGAGAGATTTGGGCTCACAAAGAAAATTGTGCAAAGGACCCTTAAGTAATGTTTGAACCCAGAGTGAATGAGAAGAAGGATATGGTTGGCAAGCTGTGTGAACCAAGCCCAGAAGAATCACTAAGCAGCCGTAAAGAGGATTACTTGATTGTTGCAAGTGAGAATCTCTTGTAAGTTCCAGAGTTTGACATAAAGATAGGTTTTTATGGTAATGTAGCACTTTACAGATGCAAGGGTTCTCTGTTCAGCAAGAGTCAGTTCGGTAAAGTAATGCGCATTTACCGATATACCCAAGACTAAACTTTGCTGCTAGAAGTAAGATGAATAAGACAGTTTCTTTCCACCATTGATGCACAAAAAAGTGGAGACAGAAGGATAAACATAAAATCACAATACAATAACAAAATCAGCGATAGACAAAAATACAGAATAAAGATATTATATAACGGAAGGAGTGATTTACAGTGTCCGGGAACAAGTGGCATCCCAGGAAGACACTCTGGAGGAAATGATGTCCAAGAGAGGTTTTGAAGGATGAACAGGAGTTTGCCAAATGTACAAAGGGAGTAGAATTGCATTCTAGGCAGAGGAAACCAAATTTGCAAAGGCCAGTATACGACACATGTACAAATGATATGGAAAGCTTGGATATTTTTAAGATCAGCATTGCTGGATTGGACAACTGACAAAAGAAAGAAGTGGAAAATGAAGTTGAGGAGCTAGGGAGTGATTCTGAAAGATGTTTTATGCTTTGCCAAGGAACTTGGATTTTATCCCAGAGATGATCAGGAACCACCGAAATGTATTCAGAAAACATGTGACGCAGTGAGTTTTGCACTTTAAAAGTGTAGAAACAGTGGAGCAGTTAAATAATTACTCAATAAGTTTTTACTGAATTGCTGTTATATCTTAAAAATTGGGCTAAGCACTTTGGAATATACAAATAAAGCAGAAGAAATGAAACCCATTTTTCAAATAAAAATGTAATTAACAACATCATCACCAATAATGGCATCTACTAGGGTGTTGCTGTGTGCCAGGTGCTGTTTTATGCACCTTGTAGGAATTAACTCACTTAACTTGACAACAACCTTGTGAGATGATCTTATTGTTACCCCCACTTTCCAGGTGAGGAAACTGAAATGCAGTGAGGTTGAGCACGTTTCTCAAGGTCACACAGCCGGGAAGGTTCAGACAAAATCCTGGAAAAGATTCTTGGTGTAGGATGAATGAGTTCAAAATGGATATCAATTCTACATGTAACTTGACACCCTCAAAGAAGAAAGGAAAGATGTCCCAAGCCCACTCCACTGTAGCCATAAGGCCTTTCTTTCCAGGATTTTCTGTTATTTTTTAGCGATGGAAGCCCCCCAATTAAAGAATCCCACTGGGTCATTGGTCCACTGCCCCTTCTCAGACTGGTCTTTTCTACACATTTTATACACATTATTGGAAACAAAAGTTCTCAAACTTTCATGAGGCCTCCAAGCATCTCTCTCTTACTTTCATTTTCACCATCCTTATTTTTATTTCAGGTTCTGGTTTTCCTCATTTTAAGATCAGCTCCTCATCACAGGCGACTGGAGAACATGCCTCAGAGTCCTTCCTCCTTTGCTTAGAACAGTTCTGATTGTGCTTGCTACTGCCCCATAAATTCTTCCCTGAAATTAAATTTAAATTATAAAAGACATAGCCTCATAAAAGAAAATTATCAAAATGGAGAAAAGAACAATCACTATATTAACCATCACTTTAACATATCAACAGTTAACCATTATTTCTTATTCATAACATTTCTCGTAGAATAAAATGTATGTGCCTGATAAAACTGCAAACTCCAGACAAGTGTCTCTCTCCTTCTCTCTCCCTCTCTCTCTCCACACACACACACACACACACACACACACACACACACACACACACACACACAAAACAAAGGAAAACCTAATCATGTATATACAGCATTATAGCCGTGGCAGACATAGCCGTTTCTCCTTTGTTGTTAACAGAACCTGATTTCTTTTTCCAGGTGCCAATGTGCCCAGTCCAAGGAGATGAATCATTATCTCTCTAAGCCAAGAACGTAATCTTACTACCCTTTTCCAAAGCTAGCTTATTCTTGCAGCCATGTGTTGCCATGTGTTCTACTTTTGGCCAATGGGATGTAACAAAGTCTGTTGGAGAACTTTGGGGAAAGGTTTGATCATCCTGAAAAAAGCAAACACTTTTCTTCTTACCCCTCCCCCTTCCCAGTTTTCTGTTTTTTTAATGCATTTTTAAATTGTGAACTTTAACACATACACATAACAGTTATAACCTTCAAAGTACAATTTAACAAGTAGTTAGAGAGCAAATTTCAAAGAAGTTCATGAGTCACAGCTCCACAACTTCAGCTATTTCCATTATTGTAAAATATAATATGCATACAGAAAAGTGTTAACTTTCTAAGTACAGCTCAACAAGCAGCTATATAGGTAATTTCAAAAAGTGTTCCACAGTTTCAGTTCTTTCCATATTATACAATGTAGGGTATATACAGAGAGGCTTTCAAAGCACAATTCAATGAGTAGCTATAGAGCAAATTTCAAAGGATGTTATAGGTTACAGTTCCACCAGGCTATTTACCTTGTTCCAGCTATTCCAACACCCCAGCATCTAAAAATATATATATATATATTTATATAAAATTTCAGTATTCATAGACCTTTGTTAAATCTTATCTTTTTTGTTGCTACCCCTTCCTCTCACTTAATCTATTTCTCCGTCTTCAGGGGTGTCTAGGCAGTGAGCACCCTAACTTGTTCATATTGAAAGGGGATGTCGATAGTATGGGGAAGGGGGCTGCATCTGATTGTAGTTCTTAAAGAGGCTGTTGCCTGTGGGGTTTAGGACTTGTCTGGCATAGGAACACTCTGGTGGATTTAAGTTTCTGAGAGAGAAAACTTAGTGAGTGAATCTTCTATAGAATCTCAGGTAGAGACCTAGGTATTTGGGGACTACTTTTGTTAAGGGCACGGCATACTGTGGCCATTTGGGATGCCTAGCTGGAGCTTGCATAAGAGAAAGCTCCAGGATAACCTCTCAACTCTATTTAGGATCTCTCAGCCACTGTGACCTCAGCTTGTTGCCTTTCTTTTTCCCCCCTTTTGGTCAAGTAGGCATTTTCAAGTCCTCACTGCCAGGGCCTGGCTCTTTCCTAGGAGTTACATCCCATGTCACAAGGGAGAAGTTTTCTGTTTTTGAAAGCAGAGAGAGGAGGTGATGCCATCAGATGGCAGCCACCTTGTAACCATGAGGCAACATACTTGAAAACAAAAAGCTATCAGTGTGTGAATGGTAGAATAGAAGATCTGAAAAAAGCCTGAGTCCTTGATGACATCATAGAGACACTGAGCCAGCCTAACTCCACTCTCCTTGTTAAGGAAACTAATACATATAGTATTTGTATTATTTAAGCTGCTATTAGGCTTTCTCACTTGCAATGAGTATATCCTAAATGATGCAGTAGTCTACCTTCATTTTTGTTGCCACCCCTTTGCCTTCTATAAACTACAAAATTTCTTCATGATCATTCAGGACTATTTGCAGTCTTATCATAATGTATAGCCCTATCTCCACATACCCATTGGTTATTTCCATCCCTCATCTGTAAAATAGGATAATCACAGCAGCTACCGCACAGGATAGGTGGACGCTTTAAAAAAAGTTAAGTGTCTGTCATATGATAAGTGGTACCTCAATGTCAGCTACATATTATTAAATAAAAAATAAATTTAAAATGCCTAGCTCTGTGCTTGACCTATAGTGGGTGTATAAGAAATGGTAATTCCTCAGTGGTTGCTGATGTGCTCACAGACATAGGGGACTGGTGGTTGGATGTGTTGAGCCCTCTACCACGGGACTTGCCCTTGGGAAGACTGTTGCTGTAAAGGAGAGGCTAGGCCTCCCTATAATTGCGCCAAAGAGCCTCCTCCCGAATGCCTCTTTGCTGCTCAGATGTGGCCTCTCTCTCTAGCTAAGCCAACTTGGCAGGTGAAATCACTGCCCTCCCCGCTATGTGGGTTCTGACACCCAGGGGAGTGAATCTCCCTGGCAACATGGAATATGACTCCTGGGGAGGAATCTAGACCCAGCATCGTGGGATGGAGAACATCTTCTTGACCAAAAGGGGGATGTGAAGGAAATGAAATAAGCTTCACAGGCAGAGAGATTCCAAAAGGAGCTGAGAGGTCACTCTGGCAGGCACTCTTAAGCACAATACTGACAACCCTTTTCAGGTTCTAATGAATCGGAATAGCTAGCAGTAAATACCTGAAACTATCAAACTACAACCCAGAACCCTTGATTCTTGAAGACGATTGTATAAAAATGTAGCTTATGAGGGGTGAAATGTGACTGGAAAAGCCATAAGAACCACACTTCCTTTTATCCAGTGTATGGATGGGTGAGTAGAAAAATGGGGGCAAAAAAAAAAAAAGCACCCAGTGTTTTTTTTTACTTTAATTGTTCTTTTTCACTTTAATTTTATTCTTATTATTTTTGTGTGTGTGGTATTGAAAATGTTCAAAAATTAATTTTGGTGATGAATGCACAACTATATAATGATACTTTGAACAACTGAATGTATGACTGCATGGTATGTGAAGATATCTCAATAAAATTGAATTAAAAAAAAGAAGAATGGTAGTTATATTTTCTCCCTTCTGTCAAAATTTATACTCGTTTATCCCTCTAACATGGCATCCTTGGTACCTGTAGCTAACTCATCCTTCTAGCTTCATGAGGGACACTGAATAAAACTGGACTACACAATAGTATAAGATGGTTCTTCAACTGAGCAGGGCTCTTTGCTATCATGCATCGCTCATCCCGAGTATTGGAGAACGCAGTGTGGAGCTAAAGTCTCAGCAGCCCAGACACAAACTTTAATTTGGCTGTGACAGTGCTTCTCAGTACTTGTACCTCCATGTGCGATGTGCTCTGATGGCTCTTGGACTCTGGGGAAATCACCCAGCAGCTCAACTGGACTGTAAGCTCAGTGAAGGCAGGCTGCACTGTTCACCATGCAGTCCTGGGGCCCAACACAGTGGGGGAAGAAAAATGTCTAACTTGGCTCCAGATCCTAAAGCAAGCACCGCTGTCCTTTGAAATACTTGGCTCGCTCTCGGTGTTCTTGGTGTGTGCTGTCCACCTGCCACCTTCCCAATCAGGCTGTCCTAACTCCAAGCAAGAAAAGATTCCCCAAGCAACCTTAGCTTTCTCTCTCCTACTCCTCTCTTGGCTTTCAGTCCCACTTCCCCTCAATCTACAGTCAGAGATATTTTTCTAAAACCAAAATCTGAGAGTCTCTCTCCTTTGGCATAAATCAGGATTTCTCAACCTCAGCACTGTTGGCATTTGGGGTCCTATAACTGTGCCGGGGGCTGCCCTGTGCACAGCAGGACGCTGGGCAGCCTCCCTGGGCTCTACCCGCTAGGTGCAGGGAGCCCCACCCCCACCCCAGGGTGACAACCAAACATGTCTCCAGGTATTGCCAAACCTGGTCTCCAGGTATCGCCCCGCTTGAGGACCATGGACATAAACAATACACCTTCCACGGACCCCCACTCCCTACAGACACACACACCCCAGCCTCCCATCGGAATGCTTGAGAACTTGGCAAAGAAAATGGACTCTCCCTGTCTTTGCTTATTTGAAAATGAGGATAAGACAGTCCATCGGAACCAATTTTGCAAGAATCTCTGAGTGTCATATGAGCTAACAGAGGGGAAAGCCTGTGAAAGAGCCAAAAACAGCTTTTTCCAAAGGGGGGCCTTGGAATAGCAGCCTCAAAATCAAGTCCCGGTCCAGATTTATGGAAACAGAGCCACAGGATTAGCACTTTAAACAAGCTTTCTGACTGTTTCTGATGTATATTCAAGTTTTAGACGCACGGGTTTTTAAAATTCTAGGGTATTATTATATTTGAATGTCATTGGGCCTTCAAGGTTTATAGGAAAAATGAAGTAAGACTGAGCACTACCTAGAAGCTTCTGAATGTGCAAATGTAAATTTAGCATTATGTAGTGGGAGGAGAAACAAGTGGGAAGCCAGGGAGACCTGGGTTTGATTCACAACTCTTCTACTTGGTCAAGTTACCCACACTTTCTGAGCCTCAGTTTCTCCATCTGTAAAACAAATTAAAAATGCCAATTTTATAGGATCATTGTAAGGACCAGAAACGGTGTGTCTCAAGTGAACAGGAACTGAGCTGACTGCCAGGCAATGGCAGCCACCCCATTAGTAAGAACCCTTTTCCAACGTTTACTAAGAGGATCAAGATTCTGGAAAGTGTCTGCAGAAAGCAGAGCTTGGCTGCTGCTGGGCTGAACTGAGATGAGTTTATGGTCTTTGCAAACAGAGGCAACAACTCTGATTCATCAGCAAACTCTCTTTCTCCAAATGGCTCGGCATCCGAGCACAGGAGCCCCATGGCGTATTACTATTCCAACTCCAAGAGCATCAGAGGCTCCATTTTCATCCCATCTGTCCGCTGTCAGCACAGGTCAATTCCGTGTGTCTGCTACAGCAGCGTAAGCATCTCAAGAGCCAGGCTCCGTGTCTATTTTGCTGATGCTGTACCTCATAGCATGTGTCAATAAATATTTGTGGGGGGAATAAATGAATGAATGAACGAATGATGTGTTCGGGGAGGTTTTCCTCCCTAATTCTGGTCTCCCCAACTTAGAGTTGAACTGGCTGACAAAGGATGTGGGATTTAATGACTCTGCTGTGTTTGGTAAGCATATGGTGGTGCAGGGGTTGGTTCCACTTAACTCTCATGGGCCTAGAATGCTTGTAAACTAAGGGGAAAAGCAGCACGGAGGGGCACCAAGGGAAGTTTGAGTCCAAGCTCCTCACTTTGAAAGTTCGGCCTCTTGCCGGGACTTGAATGGCCGAGCTTCCCAGAGGACTCCTGCCAACGGGACAGGGCAGGGTCACGGCAGGGTGGCTCCTGGTGAAGTGCCAACCGCCAGGGAAGTCCCAGTCTCTTGGACAGTTGGCTGCTTATTTTTATGACTCTCCTCCTAGACAGCAAGGACTTTGGGAAAAGGCCTCAGTTTTTCCAACCACAAAAGAATGGAAGAGGGAAGGAGAGATGGGAAGAGAGACAGAGAGAAGGAGAGATGGGGAGAGAGAAGGAAGGAAAGAGTGAAAGAGTAAGGACCCAAGAACATAGTCTTGGGAAGAAGTTTCCCTTCCTTCTGCCTTCTCGAGCCTTGGCCTGGTGCCTCTGATTAACGTGCTGTAATTCCCGGGACTTCATGTAATGTGTGCTGCTTTATATCCACAGCACACACCCACTGGCTCTAAATCCAGGGGCTCTGTTATTGATAGCTAGACTCCAAGCAGGACTTCCCCCGGGGCC
The DNA here is from genome assembly GCA_004027775.1 of Bradypus variegatus. Classification (NCBI taxonomy): domain Eukaryota; kingdom Metazoa; phylum Chordata; class Mammalia; order Pilosa; family Bradypodidae; genus Bradypus; species Bradypus variegatus. The sequence continues at coordinate 33,198 of PVKY010000843.1, forward strand.
AGTGTGTACACAAGCACTTGGCAGAGAAGAGAAGGAAGACGGGAGAAGGCATAGAAACTATTTACTCCACTCTAAAAATATGTTCAGAAGTGGCAGAATGTACTGGGTAAGGCTGGAGGCTGTAGAAGCACCTGCATTTAAATCCTTACTCCGACATTTGCCAGCCATGTGTGGTCTCAGACAAGTTGTTTAATCACCCCATGCCTCAGTTTCCCCATCTGACATATGGGGGTGCTTATCGAACTAACTTAATTGGGGTTCTTTTGAGGGTTATGAATTGGTCCTTCATTTAACAAATATTTGTGGACTATCATCTATGCCCTTGGGATATCCCTTTTGGAGATGACTTGGGGGAATATAAAAATGTAAAACGCACACCCCACACATAAATCACTGAGCACAGTACCTGGCACATAATAAGCAGCCTGAGAAATGCCAGCTGTGGTTCCCTGAGATCCTACTATGTACAGGAATTGTCCTGAACTTCAGATTCATCATCACATTGGATTTTTGTAATAATATTACAATGCCAATAACACTCTTGGTCCTTTACAAAGACACTGAACTCAGAAGGTTGAAGTGGGCTCATTTCAGGTACCATAATTATAGGGAAGTGTCATCCCCCAGGTTTGGGGGATGGATCAGACTAAAACCCATGCTTTCAGAGACTGTGTTGCTGTCTCCACACACTGCATGGCACAACCTGTTCTGGCTTAGGCAGAGTGAGGGGCGATCTAACATGCTGAGTTTTATGAATTTGCCCAAGCTTCTGATGGAATCATTGGCTGGAATTTTAGTTCACCTTTTCCCTCACTATCCCCAAGACATCTCTTCACAGACTTGAAGAAAAAAGTTCTGTTCTCTTAGATTGACTGGAGAGGGGGCACAGGAAGAAGAAAATCTGGATCTTAATTACATGACTTTCCCTGTCAGGTTTCCATGCTTCCCTTCACCAACAGTCCAATGGGCAGTGGGAGAGCAGGAAGCAAATACCTGGCATTGAGTGTCAGGCACCAGCAATGGGGTTAACCTGAGCCAAGCTTGGACGGAGCCGACAGCAAAGCATCCGGCTGGAGTTGGTAGGTGGGGGTGGTGGGGGAAGGCACAAGAGAGGGGGTGAGCACGTGAGTTGGCTTCTCCAGTAATGACTAAAACCCCAAATCAGCTAATGTCAGTTGTTGGCATAAACAACTATATGTAAAGTTGCTATCACTAGATTAGTGTTTACTGAAAGCCTATAATTATTATTATCCTTACTGGTGGAGGTGGGGGTGCATGTGTGTCCTTCTTCTACCCACATTAATAAGCATCCTCCTTTTTTTTCTTTCCATGTATCAGACTGCAGGGGCCAAACCTCTTTAGCTAATATTGACATTGGCTGGGCATCAGCAGCCCAGGATTCAAAGAAAATGGAAGAGTTGATTTTCTTGCTCTGCCTTTTTCTTTTTTACTTTTATACTTAGCTATTTTTTACAATTAAAACCCTATTTTCAAGCTCCACCCCTCCCCCCGTTTCTCTTTTCTCTACTCTGATTACATTTTACCATTTTAAGTTGCTTATTATTTTCACCTACACTGTGTTCCTAGACTAGAACTGGAAGTTCTTCTCAACAGGAACTAAACTTCCTTCCTCTCTTCCTTGTTTCCTTTGTTCCCCAGCAGATTTGAGATGTTTTCCAAAAAGTAGATAAAACACAAAATAATAAAATAAATAAAAGAACTGGTTAAAATGAGAAAATAACAGTAGGGAAATAATAAAATCAGGGGTGACATGAGCACACAAGTTGTGCAATCTATGATCCTGTGCAATTTCTGGAGGTGGAGATAAATGTCTAGCTCACAAAGCAAAGATGGAAATACCTTCAGTTTCTAAGTCTGCACTGCCTACAAGATAAATCAAACTAGGAACCACACAGAATTTCCTGGGTGCTGAGGACAGAGAGGAATTTCTGCCACGGGTCCATGTAAAAATAAACTGTGACAGAATGAAAATCACCTTCAGCAACAATATTTTGGTCAATACAAAGTTTTCCATATGATAATCTTGCAGCATCCATCAACTCATGCAACGTGCATGAAGCCAAAACAACCACCTGTCTAACGGTTTTTGCAGGGACAGTGCCGCTTTGTCTTTGGTATCCGCCATAGCATGCACCACGTTGCTAACACGTATCTTGAATAAAGATGTTTTGAGTTTGCTGTCATCAAGATAATGTCTCCCTGACACTGAGCATTCACATTATAAGATTTCCAGCAACCTGAGGGTCCTGGTAAAGAAATCTCAGGTGAGTCTTTCCACTCTTGTTCCTAGTCCCCTCACCCTCATTGTGTTCCAAACAGAACTCCGCACTTTTCAAGCCAGAATCTAGGGTATCATCATGGTGTTGTCCCCTTCCTCTCTCCTCATCCCCCAACCAAGACCTCATAAGTCATTTTGCATCTCTCTTCTCACAGTGACACTGTGGCTGCCAAGGCCAAGTCCTTACCACTGTATCACCTGGGCAAGAGCCTCCTGCTGTGCTCCCCCCTCTGATCTGGGGACTCTGAATCCATCCTCCAGACTGGAGCCAGAATGGTCTTTCCAAAACCATATCTGATCACCCCATATTCTTCTGCTTTTCTATGCCTGGGGTGATTCTTAGTTTCCTAGAAGATAACATCCAAACTTATTCAAGCTTTCTTTGGATATCAGTAGGTAATCCTGATCTTTCAAATAAATTCACTCCATTTTGTCTAAGAGGCCCAAGTTGGTTTCTGACATTCATAAATTTAAAACAAAATTTTAAAAAGAGGAATTAATTAAGACTTTGTTTATAATTTATCCATTTTTTGTGTGAATGTACAAATTCCATTTCTAATTAGTGATTGAGTAACATTGAGAGGATTCAAGGAATGAGAAAAGCCATCCATGAAAAACTTGGGAGAATGGGGGTGAACGAAAGAACTGTAAAGAACAGGGGTCCTGGAGAGAACAGTAGGGAAGAATGACAGAAAGAACTCAGGGAGAAAACGGGGTGCCTAAGCATGTCAGGGCCATGATATGGGGGATGGGGTAGGTGGGGGCAGGAGAGAGAGAGTCTGGGAGGCCCGGGAAGAACTGGGGAGATGAGTAGGGGCAGGGTCTTCATCCAAGGGCATTAAGGAGAGGGGTACAGAGAGGCACTGAAGGTGGGGGGTTGGAAGGACTGGGGCATCCTGAGAAATGGGAGTCACGGGATATCCTGGGTGGGACAGCGGGCATTAGACAGCCTTGCTTCCCACTGCCCATCTCTACATCCGCAGTAGCACAAAAAGTTGGGTCCAAGAAGGAAGGAGCTGCAAGGTGAGCAGCCGCTGAGGGCTGAAAGTGGAGCAGTGACCCCAGCAGAGTGGTGAGCGTAGCCCCCGTGGGCAGTGAGGCCAGCAGGATGGCCATTTCAGAAGCTCTGGGAGAAACAATGTGCTCCAGTGACTCCGCCAGGCCTGGGTCCACGGAAGTGGACAGCCGTCCCGTCTCATCTGGGTCGGGAGCCTGCTGGGTGACTCTTAGCATCAGCTCTGCCCCGTATAGAAGTAGCTGGGGTTCTATTCGCTGCATTTTTTCTTGTCTTTTTATTTACCACTACACTGGAAGCTCTGTGAGGGTGGAGATGGTGGCTCTTTGGCTCATGTGTGATCCCCAGCATCTCCATGGTCTCCAACACAAGTGTAGTAGTTGCTCAGTAAATTGCATGTTGAATGAATGCATGAAGAAATGAACAAAAGAGAGAACCAACGCAAGGGAACAATTTTGTTGTAGAATTAACATATGCCAATGACTGACTTTCCTTCAGCAAATATTTAAGTGAGGCTTATGTGTCAAGCAAAGGGCTGGGCCTGGAACTGCTTCTTATTTGTCTCTCCCATCCTACTCCCCACATAGCCTGATCCAACCCGGCTGCTTTTCCACCCACTGCTCAGTCTCCATCCAGACCCTCCTTTTATTTCTATTTTTCCATGAACTAGAAATGTGATCAGATTTTCACTGTCATGACCCTGTCCTAGTTTACTAAGAGGCACTTGCCATCTTGGAGGAACCTTTTGTTTTTCCTTATAAATTTGATGCAAAAATACTAGATTTAATCCTTAAATGGCAGATCCTGGGTCAACAATTGTTGCAAATGATTATCATCTGGAAACCTAGCTTCCCTCAAAGACTCTGTGGTTCCAGGAAGGGCTCAGCCCCAAGCCTAACTGGGAGAGGGAACCCAGCCTGCACCTCTCTCCCAGCCTCAAAGCTGCCAGCATTTTCTAATGAGAAACAAGATTCATGTCAGATCAGGAGGAGGACACGGGGACATTTTGAAATTGAGCAAAAACATACATATAAACCAGCAGGCTGACCACATTATCTAAACTGCTTTTTTACAGCCAGATTAGGTGCTCAATTAAAAAAAATGTTGAATGTAAAAAATTTATAAAGATAAGGCATTGAGAAGAGGGTGAAACTCTGAGAGGTTTTTTTCTTCCTTCCATTAGCTACTTTCCTGGACTCTGAGACTGAAAATGCTACAGTCAGCACCAACTTAATTCCACATTGTAATTAGGGTTGTGCATTAAACCAGGCCTCTGAACGTGACCACCCTAGAGGAACTCAGAGACGAAAGGAAAACCGGACTGTGGCCGGAGCAGTTGGCAACAGCCAGGATCCCAATATATCGCAACGGTATAGATTTAAAATGAAAATTAAAAGCAGTCATTACAGTTAAATTGATGTCATCTTTGCCAGCTGTTTATTCAAAATGAAAAGAAAGGGAGTAATGCAGGAATTCTGGAGGCTGCCATAAGCTCCAGCTTGGAATACTGTGCCTGCATTTTAAGACGATTTTTGAGCTATTTATTTAGTGGGAAGAGGGTTGCTAACATGCCTTTTTTTTTGTTTCTTTTTTCTAGCTGAAGCTCGTACTTTTCAAATTCTATATCGGGGGCTTCTCAGTTTAGGGGTTGCATCACAATAACCCAAGTTGCTTTTATCATCTATATACAGATGCCCAATACAGATTCTGATGAACCAGGTTGGAGGTGGCAGACAGGGTTCTAGATTTTCACAATCAACTGCAAACGTTTCAAAAAGCTACCCTGGGTTGAAAATAACTTGAGTTCCCAATTTTGGCCTTCTGGTAGCTGGCCCTGCCTGTGAACTTGGGGTGCCCTGCTTCTAGAATCCATTTTCCCTGCTTTTCACAGAACTGGGCCCTTCTTTAGGATCCAAAGTCTCAACTCTCCCTCCCATCCCTGCCCCACGCTCTCCTTGGCTGTCTCCTCTAAGGCACCACCATCGACCCCAGTGAATCTCTAGTTTTCTAGCTCATCCCTTTTCTTTCTTTCATGGCACTTGTCACTTACTGAAGTGGCCCCATGGCTCTTTGGGATGGCACCTCCATCAGCAGTTTAACTGGCTGAGAAGGAGCAGTTCTGGCCTGCTGGGCTGTATGCTCAAAGGGCAAGGTTTTGCAGACTATCGGCCCTCAACAGTGATCCACGGATGAACGAATGCCTGGGTGGTGATGTAATACACTTAATTTTCAGCGGCAAAAGTGGGGTGGAGGTGGAGGTGTCTGGTTAGGCGGTGCTCAGATTCAGGCCAACCCTGGGCAACTCCTAGTGACAGTGGGCTCTACAAGCCCACCGGTATGGAAAATGTGGTGGTTCAAACATGGCTGCATATTAAAGTCACCTGGGCAGAGATGAAAACATGCCAATCTCAGGGCCCCGCCCCCACTGTCTTTCATGGGTCCAGGATGCATCTCAGCATCAGTAGGATTTAAAAGCTCCTAGGAGTTTTCATTTGTAACCAGGGTTTA
>PVKY010000844.1:0-39041 GCA_004027775.1 Bradypus variegatus
TTGCATTACAGGCCCAGGTCCAGAAAGGTTTCCTGGAGGCAGCATCTTCACACCTCCAGGCCAGGACTCTTGCTCAGTCCCAGTGCCTGCACCAGGTCGTCTCCAAGCCCACTCTTCAATGTCCGCCTCACTGCAGGGACAGAACAGGGTTGGAGGGGGTTGGCAGGGTTCAGGTGGGGAATGCACATGTGGCAGGGTACTCACAAGACTTGCGGTTGCCACGGGAACGCTTGCGTTCCCTAGCTGCTAGGGCACGAGGACTGCTCTTGGTCACTGACTGCACTAGCAGGTCCATAATCTCGTCTGAAGTGTCACTGGGTGAACTGGAGCCTGGGGTTTCTTCTGGGGATGCAGTGGAGGGCCCCACTGCCATGGGCATGATTGGGGAGCTGCTCCGGACCATGCCTGAGGGAGGCCGGATAGGGAGGTCAGGCCAAGGTGGTTCCAAAGCCTGTTCCCTGCAGTGGGTATGGGTCCCACCTCTGCTGCGACGACCATGTGTGGTGTCCTCAGGCCTGCTGATCAGCAGAGTTTTCATGCTGGCATGACTGTCGGCATCACCCTGGCCTGACCCACTGCCCACAGCCACTGGGATCGCTGGGTTGGTGGAGGCCTCCCCAGCCACACCTGAGAACTTCTCTGTCTGGAGAGGGGCAGAAGGTGAGCTGAGAGTGGAAGGGAAGAAACCATTGGGGTTTCTTCAGGATCTGAAGGGCACCCACCTCAGTGATCATGCGTCCCCGGGTCTTGTTGCGTTCACGGTATGTGGCCCGCTTCTGCTGCTGCTGTAGCACCCGTTCCCGGCAAGTGCGATACTCAAGTGCAAACTCGCGCAGCGTGTGGCAGAACTGCATGATGCGCACCTCTCGGGCCGCCTGTGCTGTGTAGCCCAGGTACAGCAGGAAGGCATGGAACCTAGGCAGTTGGGGTGGGGAGTGGTGGTGAGTCCTGCTTGGTGTCTGGGGGCTGGTCGTAGCAGTCTGCCTCCCCCTGGTCCATTTACCTACCTGTTGCAGACACGGCGGTGTATTACCCTCAGCATGGCGACACGGCGGGCACACTGAGCCAGGAAGTGGGTGAGGCGGGCACGCAGGGCGGGGGCCAGCTCATGCTTGGCCAGGCCCCTCAGACTCTCCTCAGCTGCCCAGCTCCGGCGTTCTAGCTGCCCCAGATTCTCAGCCAGCTGTTCAAAGTCCACCTGGCAAAGTGGGGATACACATGCTGTCCCCTCAAAGGACCCACAGACACTGCTGGAGGCTGCCTCTGCCAGGTTGGCCAGCCTGAGCCCTGGGGACACCGATACCTGATACCCAGCTTCTGCCTTCCTGAAGCTCACAGTCTAATACAAGAGGTAGCCAAGTCCATTTGCTCCAATGGGGGGGACAGGACAGAAAAGACTTCTTGGGGTTAAGTGGCAGCTAAACTGAGACCCAAAGACTGAATACAAATGGTCAGGTCAGCAGAGGAAAGAGTGTCTCTGGTAGAGGACATAGCCCACACAAACGTGTAGCCTGAGCAAGCCCTGGAATAGCAGCCCAAGAAGGGAGAAGGGAGAGCAGCCAGTCCCAGAAGCAGCACTCTTGTGCCTTGGTCAGTCTTAGGGTTGAGCCTCAGGCTAGTGCTAACCTTGGCACAGCGGGTCAGGGCAGGGATCTCTGAGTAGAGGTCGGAGGAATCAGGCCGGGTCTGGAGCACAAGGGAGCAGAGATGATGCAGCAGGGATTGCCGCCGCACTGTGTCCTTCACCTCCGACACCTTCTCCAGGTAGCTCAGCTCAAAGCCGCTGCTCTGAAAGGACCTGTCTGAGTATGGGCCTGGCTAGCTCCAGAGTCCTGGCCCCCAACCCCCATGTGCTCTCACTCACTTGTGAGCCATTGAGGAAATTGCCCACAGCCAGCAGCGTGGCCAGGATGCAGCGGAAGGTGGCATTCTGCACCAACTGTCCCATGCCTATTTTCAGGTCAAACAGTGGCTCTGCAATTTCCTGGTGTGTGAGGGAATGGACTCTCAGATGACATGGTCCCCATGCTTGCTTATCTCCCTGCCTGTCCCACCCCATGATCCAAGTACCCTCTCCATGCTTTCATAGTCCAGCTTGAAGGCCCAGAGTTGTAGGCGGGCAGCCAGGCCCCCGATGGAGACAAGGGTCAGCAGGAAGTTCTCGGCTGGGCCCAGGGGTATGTCAGGATTGGCCAGCTGGGCCTCCTCAATCTTCTGTCGCTCCTCCTCTGTGGGCATCATGGTCAGTAACTTCTGAAAATACAGCCGCCGCCCCATGTAGGACCCTCAGTGCTGGCCTGAGACCTCAGACCTTGTTCTTTACCCCTCCTTAGGTAAGCTGGGAGAGCCTCAGGGTCTGGGGAGTGCCTTACAGAAACCCAAGCCCATGCGTACCACGAGAGGGACAGGAAATGCCCACTGACCAAACAAGAGGGCCAGACTTCCCACCTCCCTCCTCACACCTATAACTGGGTATCCTCACCTCGATGCCATCCTTGCTGACCGCAAACTCATCGAAACTGAGCAGAGCAGCCTTAATGACATGCACAGGTGGCAGTGTGGTTAGGCCGATGTTGATGGCATTGCTGCGCTTGGGGTCCAGCACTGTGGTCATTGTCCGGCGGCCCTCACCAGCTTTCTGCGAGGTTGCGGGAAGGTCAATGTAAGACTGGGGAGAGGACTAGCTAGGGCAACAATCTATGAGGCTACTTCAAGGTATTCCCCTAAATGGCAGGGTCACCCCAGAACTGGGGCTCTGGGATGTATAAGGCATTGGGAAGAGTTTAGATTCTAGTTAGGGCTTTGCTGCTGATCGTCTTGTTGAGAGATGTCATATGTAAGAACTTTGCTGGCCTTTGCCCTAGGATCCTGGGAGGTACCCTCCAAATCCTTGGAATTTCCCAAGTGATAAGATGTCTTCGTTATTATTCGTGGTGGGCTTGATACTTTATGCCAATAAGATGACCATAGTCCTGGGGGTGGGGGAAGGGGGCTGACTACACCAAAAAGGCCAACCATAAGACTAGAGGGTTGGGGCTTTGAGTATTCATCCCCACCCTCAGAGAGGAGGAAGACTGGAGATTGAGTTCAACCACGTGGACATCACTCAGTCAATCATGCCTAAGTAATGAAACCCAGTGAAAACTCTAGACATCAGGGCTTGGGTGAACTTTTATGGTTGGGAATACACACTGATATGCCAGGAGGGTCCTAAGTCCATGGGGAGAGGACACCGGAAACTTTGCGCTTGTGGCCCCTCCCATACCTCTCTATCGCTATCTTCTTTTGACTCCTTGTTTTCTATCCTTTTGTTATAATAAAACTGTGATCTTAAGTATTGTGCTTTTCAGAGTTCTGTGAGTGGTTCTAGCAAATTATCGAAACTGAGTGGATAGAGGAAACCCCCAAATTTGAAGCTGGAATTGAGGGTGACCTGGGAATTCCTGAGCTTGCAGCTGGTATCGGAAGTGACGGCTGTCTTCAGACACAGCGGAGGGCTGTGCCTTTAATCTGTGAAGTTTGGTCTCTTTCTAGTTAGTAACAGAATTGCACTGCGTTGTACAAGTCACTCCTCTTCTCTGCCTCGGCTTCCTCGTGTGGGAAATGAGTGGCCAGTTCCAGCAGCTCAGACTTGACCTCTAATTCTTTGCCCCCCTTCACTGGGCTTACCTTGCAGATGAGGGTGGGTTTACCTTGGAGGGCAGCACGTCCTTGGCACGAGACTCAAACAGGTGTTCCAGCCGGGCTGTGTCTACTGAGACAGGTTCCAGTGAGGCCCATAGAGTGGGGCAGGGCCCAAAGTGGCCCCCAGAGCCTCCATGGCCCCCAGCCAGCTTCAGCTCCCGCCAGAAAAGTTTTACAGTTTTCCTCTTGGTGGGGAGGGCTGGGCCATCAGGTGCTAGGCGGGAAAGAGGGGCAGCTGGGGGTGGAGGTGGGGGTGGGGGTGGGCCTCCAGAGAGCAGGGGTGGTGGGGCTGGTGGGAATGAGACCCCTTTGATAGGTGGGGGAGGTGGTGGCGGAGGAGGTGGGAGTCCTCCAGAGATCAGGGACATGGTGGGTGGGACCCCCTTCCCAGCCTCCACAGACTCCATGTTCAGCATGTCCTGGTCTTCGTCCTCCCCCAGATCTGAGAAGTCCAGATCTCCAATGCAGAGCTTGGGTGCCCGAGTATGGAGCTCCTGGATGGGCTCAGCCTTGGAGCTTGGTGGAGCCAATGGCTCCTTGGGCTCCAGCTCAAGGCTCCGCTGGGCCCAGAGCAGGACCTGGGGGGCAGGGCTCTGCGGTGTTCTGGGTGCAGGCGCTGGCTCTGGGGAACTCCATAGTTCTCGGGTGTCTGAAGAGAGAGAAGCAGCTGTCAGCATCATGCTCCCTGTGAGGCAGCAGGGCAACAGGGGTGGATTCTGCCCACCCCCCTCCTTACCTGGGTGCCCATCATTCTCATCGGGCATGGCCTCAGCCAGTGCCTCTGCCCGGCCCTGGGCCAGCGCAGCCTGCTTCTCTGTTTCTGCCGCTGCCACATTCTCCAGGAACCGGGCTCTGGGGGGAGGCTCTTGTCAGTGTGGGTATGACAGTACCCCAGCCCAGGGTGGTGGTACGCATGCCTTGCTGGATCCCTGGGCACTGCCCCCAAGTGCAGGCACACACGACACACAGGGAACAATTCACGCACTGAGCAGACTCAGGACCTGTCCCCCAAGGCCAGCCCCTGTTTAGTCCACATCTGGAGAGTCACTACCAACATAGTGGTATTCCCAGGTCAACAGAGAAGGAGTTCTACTTAATATCTAACTTGTAGCCATGCTGCTGTACACATGCACTCCCAGGTCAACACAGAGGGAGTTCTACTTAATATCTAACCTATAGCCATGCTTAATATCTAACCTATAGCCATGTGCACGGTCCTGATTGTAGACAAGGACTGTTAGGACTGGGGAAGGGGGCAGCTGTCCCACTGGGCACAGCAGGCTGTCCTTCCTTCAGCATATCTGGTAGCTTCTGGGAGCTGTGGCCTACGATGGGTTCTCAGTTTATGTGGAACCAATGAATGTCACCTGGTGTCTCTTGTCTGGCTCCTCCAACCTCTGTTAGCACTCAGCCAGGTCGCTGCCCTTCCCTCAGCCCCAGGTTGCTCCTCCACCGCTATACCACAATGCACCCTCAACCCCTCCCTGCCTATTCCTGGGCTGAGAACATGGGAGAACGGGCCCCATCCTGGGAGCCCACATCCCCATCTCTGGCCTAAGCTGTTGAAGAAGGCATTGCTATTGAAGTGGAGTATGACCCTAACAAACTGATTGCAGCGCTTAGTACTTGGGTAATGCAGGAGGCATAAGTCTGAAAGAAGAGGGGCTGAGAGTCCCCCAGCTGTGGGGCACATGGAACCCCCGCTGGGGGAAGCAATGCTGAAGCCCTGAGCACATGGCAGGCCTGGCAGGCTAGCCTCTGTACTTACTCTAGCCTGGCCTGCCCGGTAGGGGAGTGGGGGACGGGTAGGTTCTCAGGGGCCCTGGGGGAAAGGGATGAGAGGAAGAGATGGTAACTGCGGAGCCTGCTCACACCCACACAGAGCTGAGCACTGATATCAGGGGCTTCCTTCCCAGCCACAGGAGGAAGAGGAGAGGAGTAAGGGAGGCGAAGCATGAGGAAATTGGAATTGGAGGGGAAAAAATGACATGGAGCAGGACAGGGTGCAGTAAGGCACAAAGACGGGACAGAATAAGAACAAGTTGGAGAGACAGTGACAGAGAAGCAGGGACTGAAAGTAGTGTGTGTGTGGTGAGGTGGGGATGGGACAGATGGCAAGAAACAATGACAGGCAGAAAGCCAGAAAGAATTGAAGAGAAAACGGAGAAAATGGTCCAGCCAGAGCCGAACCTGCCCCCCGGCAGTCACTTACCAAACAGGAGCAGTTTGGTGAAGTCTGGAAAGAAAGAGAGAAAGCATGCGTTTGGGCAGGAGAGGCTGAGGGCCGCTGTGGTGGGGCGCAGAGCAGGGCACAGAGCGTGGGGACAGTCGGAGAGAGGACTCTGGGCGAGGGAAGGAGGGGGCTCCATCTCCATTCTTACTTGTAGATACTCCTCTCGCAGGTGCTGTCGGCTGAGGGCGCCACGGAGATGGCGGGGAAGAGGCTCACCGAGGCCTGGAGGCCAGAAGCCGCGCCCGCGGGGCTGGAGGCGGCTCCCATCATCCGGGCGGGGCCTGCGGGGCTGGAGGTGGGGCCTACCGGCGGGGCGGGGCCTGCGGGGCTGGAGGCGGGTCCTTTCAGGGGGACGCGGCCAGGCCTGGCCGATCCACCCCTGTAGTTCTCTGGGGAGGCTGCGTGTTCTTACCTGAGCTCCGGGGCGCGTGTGGGGCAACCCCCGCCTTCCAGCGACCGGCGGCTCCTCTTGCCCTCCTCCGAAGACGGCTTTCGGCGCTCCCGCCGCCCACCTGTGGCAGCGGCTTCTTCGATATCTCCATCTTCCAACTTCAGGGCACTCTAGAGGCAGCAGGCCAGGACATAAGGCACTAGGGCCTGTGTGGGTGTGGTGGGACTCTTGGGAACCGTGCCCCTTTCCTCCATGTCTCCCGCCCCCAGGTGCGCTGTGGCCACCAGCCCACCTCGTAGAGCACAAGTTGTGCTCGTAGGTCAACGTCAGTGCCTGCAGTGCCCAAGTGGCGCTGGACCAGTGCCTCCATGCCCTGCTGCTCCAGCGCATCCGTCACGTCATAGAAGGAGTCTTGGTCTGGGAGAGCCGCCAGTGTCTAGGGGGTGGGGACCGGAGGGCAGGATGGGACCAGTCAGGAGGCCCAGAGGTCAGGAGCCCAAGGCACCCAGAGTTGGCTCCTGGCCCTCCACCCACACCTTGTTGATGAGGGTGACAGCATACACCAACAGCTCAGGGTCAGCGCCATTCTTCTCCTCTAGGACAGACATCAGATTGGCCCATGGAAGAACACCTGTGGCACAGACAGGGTGTCATGGATGGCAGGTAGGAGGGAGGGCTCTGAGTGGTGGGGAGGGAGGGACAGTCTCTGACCAGTGGTGCTGGCCACGGCGTTGACTGCATGGATCAATAGCGGTGCGTTGTTCTCAGAATACTCCACAAACACCAGCAGCAGCTTCAGGGCTGTCTTCACCACCAAGCGGGACTGGGGGAGGAGTCACCACATATGAATGGGGCTGGGGCCAGGCCTGTGCCAGCTCCCAGAGGGAAGGAGCAAGGCACCCTGGAGCTGGACTCAGAGACGGGAGTCTAGGCAGAAAGACCTCGGCTCAGGGTACAGGCACTGAAAGGCCTTTTAGGCTTTGAGGGGCTTCCAACTCACTCTAGTCCAGCCTGTCTCGCAGAAGAGGAAACAGGCCCAGGGAGAAGCAGTGGGAAAAGGGTGCATGGCTGGGTAGAGGGCCACTTACCAGGCTGGCACACAGTGTGTACAGCCACTGCACAGTCTCACTGTGAGCCACCACCCCCAGCATCCCGTCCACAAAAAGCATCAGCTGGCCCAGTGCTGGGGACACAGGGAGGGGAGAGATCAGCAAGGGGCCTCTGGAGGCAGGGATCATGGGGGAGGGGTGGGGCTAACCTCGGAGGATGTAGCTCTGGTAGTTGTGGTCGGCAGCAGCCCCCACACGGATCAGACAACTCAGCCCCTCCGAGTGTACAAACTCAGGTACCAGGTCCTTGTCCTCCTAGGGCACCATGGGGGAGTTTAGGAGGACTCGGGCTGTGCACCCAACCCCAGCCCACCTCTGGGCCTCACCTGGAAGATCTGCTTCAATGAGAAGAGGGAGCGGCGGAGCTCAGGGCCACTGGAACCATACAATTTTTCTGCAAGGAGAGGTGGGCATAGAACCCCAAAGGGGACACAGACACACTCCTCCACTGGGACACAACCAAAGAATATTCATCCTAGTACTCTCGAGACCCTCACCTCCTTGACTCTGCCACCCCCCACCCCCCCACTGTAGTCTAGTTGTGGCATTAGCTCTGGCCCCGGGGGGAGAGGTGGGGACAGGGACGGTGGTTGGTGGGGAGGAAAGGACGACATACATCCTGTCTCCTATCAACCCTGTCCAGCGCAGGCCTGAAAGAAACCAAGCCAGCTGGGTTTGGTGGGGGGAGGAGGGAGGCTGCTGGACACCAAAGCCCTCATACACACTCACCCAAGATAGCGTTGACCCTCACGGAGAGCTGGGTCCGTAGGATCAGTGTGGGCTTCCGCCCTTTGCTGCAATCCAACAGCCTGGTCAGCAGTTCCCAGCCTGTTCTCAGGCTCCCTCCCTCCACTCAAGGCAACCAAAGACCTCCACATACCAACCCCAGCACCTTTCCTTCTGCTCCAGCCACTCCTCCAAGAGCCCAAGGGTTGGCTGGACAGGAGGATTTGTGCAAGCACAGGCATCTCAGGTATGTGGGAGAGCCCCCCACTCCCATCCTAGGCAGCAGGTAATGCTAGCCAGGCCTCGGGATTCTCCTGGCAGTTTCCAGGGGATGTCAGGAGACGACCCAAGACCCAGGTTGGATATCAGGTGTTTTGGCTGTTGACACCTGAGCCAGCCCCTGGTGGGGACAAGGGTAGGGGCTGACCTTGCCTCCCAGGCCCCATCAGCTCTGACCTAATCTCTTCGTAGAAGCCTTCCAACATCTCCCTCTGCTCTTCCAGGGACAGCTCGGGGTCCAAGTAGTATCCAGAAGGAGATACTTGCAGGGCACAGTCCTCTAGCTGGGGACAAAGGGAACAGCTGTCAGGGCTGGGGCAGAGGTGGTGGGGGGATGTGTTGTACTTGGGGTTCTGGCAGGGAGAGGCATGTCACTGCAGCCATGATTCATTCAGCAATCATCTCTTGTGCACCTACTATGTGCATAGCCCACCTATCGTAGGTACCAGGCTTTCTTGGCCTTTGTACGTTCTGAGCCCTGGATAGCATCCACCATTCTTTAATGATTAGATTATACTTTTCTGGAAAGCTTTCCTTGACCCCACTGTTCTGCAACTCACCCCACTCCATGTGGGTACCCCTCTTGGAGGCCTTCCACCCAACAGTAGGATACCCTAGACACTAGTCTCCTTCCCCATTAACTGTATCCTCTCTGGGTTCAGTGCCATGTCTCTCTTGCTTCCTGCCATATCTGCAGAGCCCAGCACAGCACTTGGCACACAGCAAGCGTTTGCTAAATGCTCATTGAGCTTGTGAACATGAATGAGGGAGGATGGAGAAAAGATGGGAGGAAGTTCCTGCCTTCGAGGAAGCTCACAGCCCCATGGGGTGATAAGCTACAGCCACAAAACATTAAAGCCCAAAGAGAGAGTGTTAAGAGCACTGGGAATTGCAAACCCGGCTGGGAGAGCTGAGTGAGCAAGTGAGTGAGTGTGTGTCTCTGGGGTAAGAAGATAGAGAGGAACAGGGGTTGATCCATAGACTGCCCAGTCTCTCAGTGCCTCAGGGCCTTTGCCTCCCCCCAGGTGGGTTAACAATGGTCCCAGCTGGACCTCAGAGGCCCCCAAAGAGCCTACTAAAAATCAGATCTTAGGGTCTGACTCCTTCAGTCCACAATGGGCCCTGAAACCTGCATTGGTAACAGGTAAGCACCTGCTCCATCTGCAAGTCCATGTCCAATATGCTCCTCCCCCAGGGCCTGGCTCCCTTCTGCTACCACCAGGCATGGTATGTGGCCCCTTGAGAAGTGTCTGTAGAGAGGCCAGAGTGACTTTGATGACTCCAGAGAATCTGAGGGTAGCACTGTGCCTCTCCCCGACACCTCCCCCACTGGCACGCAGGGCTCAGCAAAGGCCCCTTGACTTGAGTGGCCCTGGCCCTTGAGGTTCCATGGCCCACATTTGTCCTGCTGTTTGGTCAGCTCTGTCTTGCTCTGGACCTGCCCTTAGGCTTCTGTGGGGAAAGGGAATCCATCTTCTGCCCCCTTCTCTACCTCTGTTTAGTGCCCTTGCTCAGGCCTCAGAACCTGACCTGGCTTTTTCTGGTCAGTTCAGCCTGTGGGGCCCTTGGGTGACCGCCTCAGTCAGGGACATGGGACAAACACTCTGGCCTGTTCTCTATCCCACTTCCTGCCTGGCTGCCTGCCCTCCCCTGGGTGCCTTGGGCAGGCCTGGCATGTCTTCTCTCCCTGGGGGCAGCGTCGTCTTCTCCAGGGCCAACTGGGAACAGGCCTGAGAGGGGGTGGCAAGGCCCCAGGGCTGTGGTACTTCATCTAGGGTCATCTCTGCTAAGGGCAGCCTCACATTCCTCTTGATGAGCTTCCCACAAGGTGACTCAGCAGTCGAGCCACCCCTCCCCCCCCAGGCATCTCCTGCTACCTTAGGACTGGAGGATTCCAGAACCCTAGAGAAACACATACCTCCCAGAGCCACAACCCCCTCAGGGACCCCCCCAAGTCACACACATATAGAGTAACTCCTTGATTCAAGCATTCATGAACCAGGCTTGGTTTTAGGTGCTAAAGACATACAGGGAGCAGACACTGTTTCTGCCTTCCCTTCCTTCTGCCTGACTCAGAAAAAGCTCATAAATAAATATAGTGCCATGGGCACTAAGAAAGGGAGGGACAGAGTAAAGGTAAACACTGGAGGGGTGATCGAGTTATGCCTGGTAACTGCTTACAGAGCCTGAATGTGCTCACTGGCCACACACAGGCCAAGGAACCACATCTACAGAAAGGTCAGCACCCCCTCCCCAGAGCCCCCCACACGCTTCCTCTCCTGCCTGCACACCTGTGCACTCTAGTACTTCAGGACAGACGGATGCCCAGGAGGCCTGCATCCATCTGGGGCAGGGTCGCTCAGGCTGTGTGCTGCTCACGTGAGGTTTAACCTCTTCCCCTCGTGATGGTAGCGGTGGCCTCCCCAGCCACTGCCTCTGTCGAGTCTTGCGAGGGTCCCATTTCTGAGGAGGGGCCCAGGGGTAAGAACCAGCCCAATGCTTCTGCAACAGTGGTCCCCAGCCCAGCTATCTGTCCTGGGTTGGTGTGGTGGACCCGATTCAGGCAAGTAATGAGGGGAGACTTCCTGCTAGCAGGATGGCATTTGTCCCTCACACCCCTGGCCCCTTCCTGGGGTCACCATCCTGAAAGCCAAAACTCTGGACCTTGTTTCTCACACCCTGGGGCTGGGCCAGGCCTGACAAGCCCAAACCCTGGTTTCCACTGCCAAGGCTTAAGGTCAGCACATACTATGGGCCCAATTCCATGACGCCCTCCTGGCTCTGGGGTGGGGAGACCCTCTCTTACTCCTCCCAGGCTCAGCCCTTACCTGGGTCTCCAGTCTACTTTTCTCTTGACTTTCTGATTTCAGGCTTTTCCAGTAGCTCAACTAACCCTAACATATGATTTTATATACAGGGCTAACACCTGCTGCCCAGCATTTTTGTAAGAGTGCAACCAGGCAAGAATAAACATATGGCAACAGTGGTGGGTGGGGTGAGTTAGAGAGGGGAGACACAAGTGTCACCTGAGGCCTTCAGGGACAGAGTACAAAAAGGATGGAGAACAGGGCAGAATTATATGCTGAAGGCCTCTTGTTTTAGGAAATATTTGCTAACTACCTCTTCTATAAACTGCCTCTCCTATAAACACAGGATCCTGTGCTCTGAAGACCCTCCTTTCTTGTTATGTGGGTCTCCAACTAGACTGTGACTTTCTGGATGAGATGACATGGATGGGACTTGGGGAGAGAAACACACATTTGTTCTGCTTCTTGCCAGGACCTGAGCTGCCTATTTCATTTGGTTCTCCTAATAATCCTTTTACAGGTGAGGAAACCAGGGCTCAGAAGTTCAGTGAACTTGCCCCAACCTGCACAGGCAGGAAAGAAAGGAGGGCTAACTGACCAAATCTTGGGTAGATGGGCTTTGGAAGTGCTCCAAGGAACCCTAGAGAGGAGAGCAGTTGGGAGGGGGTTGGTCAGGGCTGGGGCCTATAGGAGTGCCAAGGGCTGGCGACTGCCTCTCAGCTTTCTGAACTCTGCAAATACCCCAAACTGGTCCTCCTGGATCCAGCAAGGGAACATACAAATGAACACACACATCATGCATGCAGGGGTAATACTGCCAACCTCTGCCATGACTCAGGGACTAGGGTCCCTCACCAGCTGCAGTCCAGTTTCCCTAGCCCAGAATGACCAGCAGATTGGACATGCTGACTGGGAAGAGGCCATGACTCATGCCCGCATCCCAGGCTTCCACATCTCCCAAATAGACCCCGTAGCAGGGGACTAAAGAGCCCACTTCATCACCAGAGCACCCATTTTTTACTTGAGAATCCTCTGAGAATCCTCTGGGAACCCCTCCCAGTTGGCTGAGACCCGTATCCCAGCAGGTCAGGGGTACAGTGAGGCTGGAGTGGGGAGGGTCATGGTCAGGAACATTCTGGGGCAGTGCTACTCCTAATGTTCTGATTTCTAGCCATAGTTGGGGAACTGAAGTTTTGGGCCATGGCCATATCTCTAGGGCTACCCCTGCTGTTAGGAGGAGGGGGTTCCACTGGGCTCTGCAGCAGGGTCAGAGCAACACCCCAGGTCCCTCTGCCCAGAGCCCAGGAGAAGGCAGTGCAGTCCCAGATGTGGCTCCTGAGGCACTTCCCAGAAGGCAAAGGGTAGAAGAGGGAGGGCGGGACTGGGCTGCTCAGGGGAAGGTGAGACACAGGGCTATGCATCAAGGTTCTGTCCTGGGGTAGGGGAAGATCCCTGAACTGGGAAGGACCCCTGCAAGGGAAGGACAATCCTCAGTTCCCCTGGGGACACCAGGCCAGGCCCAAGGCACTACCAGGACCACCCCTTTCCCCCAGGGCCAGATGAGTCAGAGGCTGTGGCCAGGAGCTTCCTCCTAGACAGGGAGGAAATGAGCAAGGGCTTCTCAGACCAAAAAGCTCTGAATCCTTTGAAAAGGAAGCCCCCAGGGGAACTCTAGGCAGGAGGCCCAGCCCCCAGTGGCGTGGGGGGGGGGCAGGGGGAAGGGTGGAGCCTCGGGGAGATAGTGGGCCAGCCTCTGCATATCCCCAGATGATGGGAGCCAGTATCCCCAGTGGAAGGGCAGATGTCACTGAGCAATGTTCTGTCCCCCTGCAGGACAACCATATACAGGATAAAGCAGTGAGTAGTGAGCCCCTCCCTCTTATTTCTTCCTGGGATAGGGATGCCTGGGTTTCTGGGTCACCTTTCACCTCTAGAGGGCCAGCGAAAACTGAGTCATATCTGAGCCTCTCCAGGGGCATCCACTTATGGACTAGGGGAAGAACCAGCTGTTGACATTTCCTGCAAGGAGGGGCCTTGCTTCCCCTCTGCCCCAGCTCTTTGAAGTCCCTGCCCCTACCCTATTCTCAGCCCCTCTTCCTCCAGCCTTCTATTCTGGGGCTGTGGTCACAGTTTATATTTGGGAAGAGCACATCACAGTGCATCTGACCATTTCTGGCAGAGCTGCCAGCCCGAGAGCCTGGTCTCCAGGCACTGTGGTAACCCAATGTGTCCTCCCCCATATCCTGCCTGTGGGGGAGGGGAGGCAGGCCTTAGGTGCTCCAGGTGGAAGGTTCTGAAGGTGGGGGAGACCAGGACTGATTTGGGGAGGGGATATCCTCCATCCAAGCTCAGTAGTGTCCTCAGAGCACGTAGTGGGGTGGGGGTAAATGAGGGGGAGAAGTAAGGGGCAGTTTTGAACTCCTTTTCTGAAGTTGACCCCTCAAATCTGCCCCCAATTGGGAAGAGATGTGTTAGGGTCAGGTCCTGTCCTGGGGTGAGAGGTGGGGGTAGAAGAAATACTAGCTTCTCTCTAGTGCTGCAGCCTTATATCAGAACCAGGAGTTCCAGAAGCTTAGGGTGTGGGAGGTTGGGACCAGTCCTCAGGTCAACATCCCTTTCCCCCAGGGAGAGACCATTCTGGGTGGAAGGCAGCCTCTGACTAGACACGCGTCCCACAGACCCACCCACCTCAGTTTCCCACTCTGAACAGGGCAGGACAAGTGGGGCGGCATCAAAACTCTGGAGGCAGGGAGTGTGTGGCAGCCCCTGCGGCCTTGCGGGCTCTGCTGGGACACGTGCCACTTCCCAAGCCAATAGCCTCACCACGCTCCCGCCCGCGCTCGGAGGCGGGGCTGGCCTGCAGCGCCAGGAATGCAGGCTGGGGGCCCCGCGCACATTCCAGGGGAGACCCTGGGCCCAGGGGGCAAGTTTGCGCAATTCGACGCTCAGCTGAGGCTGGGAGCAGGGGAGGGCAACCCCACCGACTCCCAATCCTCTCCCGCACCACTCGGAGAGAACCGGCTGGCTGGGAACCCCGGGGGGTGGGTACCGCGCGTCCCGGGGTCGGGGCCCGGAAACGGAGCGCGCCGGAAGCCCCCTGAAGGCTGTGAGAGAGGAGAGGGGAGGTGGGGCCCGGCATCTGGAAAAGGGCCTCTCCCGGCACTGCGCGCGAGTCTGCTGCGGGGCCGGGGCAAACTAGGGCAGGCTGGCAGTATAAAATTAGCCCGGCCCGCCCCCTCTCTTCCAGTTGTTGCTGGCCCCGGCGGGTGTAATGAGGGGGGCGGGGGCGGTGACTCAAAGGGCTTTCCCACCCCTTCAGCCTCCGGCGCTCTGCACATCACGGGCCGGGCCACTTCCCGGGGACTCTCCTCACCCCATGAGGTCTCTTCTCCTCCAGGAGTCCCATGCTGGGGTCCCCGCCTGCAGGGGCAAGGCTCTACCCGGCAGGACCCAGATCAACCTCCACACACCGCTGGAATCCTTTGCCACCTCTAGTGGCCCGCCCCGGATCCGCTCTTCACGTGGTCCCGCCCCCACGTCACCTGAAGCAGGTGGAAACTAGTCCCTCCCCGGCTCCGCCTCCTGGGTCCGCTACACCCCGTACAACTACCGTCACCTTCCCCTGGGCAACTACCCTGGCTGAGTGCAGTGAGTGGACGCCGAGCATCTCCCCAGGCTGGGACTCACTTTCTAGGGGCACCCGGGTGACGCAGGACCATAGGCTTCCATCTGCCCCCCTTGGCTTCCCCTCTCACTTTGAGAGGCGTGCCTCGCAGGCTGGGCAGCGGGAAACCTGGGCCTCCAAGCCCAATCTTTGCCTCGAAAAGCTCACTCACTCTAGCCTCTCCCCGAGGGGAACTCTCACAGACTTTCATGGCACCGACTCTTGATTCCCCCCCGATCGCCTCCAATCTTTCCCTGGACTCCTCACCTTCAGCGGTGCCCCCAGCAGGCGATGCAGCGCGGGTATCTGTGCGCCCAGGGGCAGCGCCCCGTCCAGACTGCAGGTGGGAGCACGGCGCGGCTCAGGGAAGTTGGCACAGGCGAAGGGGTCGGTGTCCTCCAAGTACTGCACCCGCACGGTCACCACCGATACCGGCTCACCGTCCCCGGGGTCTTCCCCGCCCGCCATGGCTGCGCCACCGGCTCACCCAGCGCGCCTCCAGGTCCCGGCTCAGCGACCCGCAGCCCTTGGATTAGCTCTGTAGTCCCCGCCGGGGCGGACCGGACGCAGTTTGAGAGGGGCGGGGCCAGATGGAGGCGGGGCCGAGGAAGGGGGTGGAGCCAGGGCTGGAGGCCAGGAAGGTGCGAGGAGAGGCCTCCAGCGTCGGAGGCGGGACTTGCTGTCGGCCAATCAGAGGGTCTGATCGTGATTCCGTTAGTTCACTGGCTGCGAGGGCGGGAAAACCAGCGCTTCGCCACGCCTCCGAGAGCGCTCAGAGGGCGGGGTGGCTTTCTTCAGGCTTAGGGGCGGCGAGGCTGCGCGGGGGATGTCAGGACAGGTGGGGCGAACGTTTTTCAGTTGGTGGCCGGCCAGGTCTCCCTCAGTTTAGGGACGAGATGAGTCTAATTCCTTTCAGTTTGAGGAATGAAGTGGATGGTTTTCCGTCGAGTGGAGAAAGCAGCGATATGGGTCCTTTTCAGCTTGGAGAAAGCAGTGGGATGGATTCCACTCAGTTTGAAAGAAGACGTGGGATCTGTTCTTTTTCAGTTGGGGAAGAGGACGGGGTACCCTTTCAGTTCTGGGAAAATGAGAAGATGATTCTCAATTTGGTGGTGGTGGTGGAGAAGGTAGAACATGTTCCTCTCAGTTTTGGAGAAGTAAATGGGTGCCTCTCAGCTTGTATGAAAATGGAGATGGTCCTCCTCAATTTGGGGCCAGATGAACCGAATGTCCCTTAGATTTGGGGGAAAAGTTGGGTGGAACCCGCTCAGTTTGAGGAGAATCGATCAGCTAGGTTTTCCATAGTTTAGAAGAGATGTTCCCCTCAGTTTCTTGGAAACAATGAGATGGGTTATCTGTAGTTTGACGGGAAAGGAGGGCCAAGTGCCCACTGGTTTGGGAGATGAGGAACAGCCTCCTTCTCAGCCTGAAATGAGCTGGGCCCAGTTTGGGGTTTCTGGGAACGTTACAGGTAGCGTTGTCTCGCACGGCTAGCTGGGCGCGCCCAGTGTGTGCGCGCGCCCAGTGTGTGTGCGCGCATGCGCAGCGCAGAGTGGGGTGGGGGCCAGGAGGGGGTCCGAGGCCCCAGCCCGCCGCGTGGAAAGCGGCCTCGCACCGCCCCCTGCCGGCCGCATGGTGCAGCGCCGGGCCCTTGCCTTCCGTACCCAGGGGCGGCGCGCAGCGGGGTGGTACTAGCCGAGAACGAGCCGCGCCCCTTCCACCAGGACCCGGATCCCCCGCAGATCCCCCTCTTCCACGGCAGGCTTCCCCTGTGGCGCGTGGGTCGCCGCGGTGCTCCTAGAGGGCAGTGTCAGCACACAACCCTGAATCTGGGTGAGGGAAAATTTGGGAAAGGTTTGAGAGACCGGACTCCAAGGAGTAGATTGCGGGACTTGGAGGGAGAGAGCAGCACTGGGGAATTTCCGTAGCAGAGACAGTTTTAGCAGGGAGGAAACAGGGTCCCGAGTACGGACGCCAGGGGCAGGGTCTCAGAGTCTAGACCTGGCTTGGGAGTGTCGGAGCCAGGATTGGGGGCAGCGGGTCCCACGTGCCTGTGACGCGGGGGCGCCCGGTAGGCGGCGGCGACGCGGGGCTGGCGACCGCGCGGTGCCGAGAGAGCGGCTAGTCCGGCGGCGGGATGCTGCGCGTCGCACTGCCCCTGCTCGGGCTGCCCCTGGCGGGGGCGGGAGCAGCTGAAGAGCCCACCCAGGAGCCGAGGGCGCCGGGCGAGCCTCCCCCAGGTTTGGCGCTCTTCCGCTGGCAGTGGCACGAGGTGGAGGCGCCCTACCTGGTGGCCCTGTGGATCCTGGTGGCCAGCCTGGCCAAGATCGGTGAGTGCGAGTGGCCCGGCGTGCGCCAGGCCCGCGGCCGGCAGCGGACCCGCCCCCAAACCCCCACCCCTCCAGATCCACGCTGGCTTCTTGCTCCGTCTCTGGACTTGGGTTCGCATTTCACAAATCCGGGCTCGCACCCAGTTCCTGCGCCGCCTATTCTGGGTCTTCCTCCTCCTCGCATGGGAGACCCGAGGATTCGCCTTCTCAAAGGGCTGTCCCAGCTCTCTCCTTCGCCCAGGAAAACCAACCCCCTCTGTCCCTCTCTTCCCCGCGCAGTAATCCCTCTTCAGTCTGGCCTCTCCCCCACCAATCCCCATCCTCCCAGAAACCTCTGCCAGCGGTGAGGACGGCCAGGACTCGTGGGGACATTGAAAGGATGGTCTCCAGCGAACCTAGGCTTTCTGATCGCGAGGAGGCAGCCTTCCCTGGAGACCATGTCCCAAGGTCCATCTCCTGAGATACTAAGCTGTCACTTTACCAACCCCCTTCCTCATTTAAAGAGGCTTTCTTCTCGCGCCTAGCTGCAGGTACCCCTCTCCCCAATTCAGGTCCATTTCAGGACACAGGAAACTTCCGTTTGGGGGGGACCTTACTATGTGCTTCCTGCACTAGATGCTTTCGTACACTCAGCCTTCTTCTGTCCTCAAAACATTGAAGGTTGTGCTTCAGACCCCCCCCCCCTCCCGGGAATAGAGCTCCTTTTCCTTGCCTCTGTCCCTTCCCCCCCCTTCAGAGCAGCCAGTGGTCCCTCCTCCTTCAAAGACCCTTCTTCCTCCCCCTGTTCTGCCGGCTCTGCTGTGGGGGTGGCTAATTATAGCTGAGCGTTGCTACTCGCTCTCCATCTATGCTGGCACAGCCTGCACTCCAATCTCACCAATACAGTCTTGCTGGGCAGGAATAGACTAACTCTCCATTCTGCTGTGGCAGCCTGAGATGAATAATAATGGAAAGTGGGACCTGAAATGCCTCCAGGGAGCCTGGTTCTGCCAGAAAACAGGTGCCCATGGTGGGTCTTGGGTTGCAGGGCAGGCATCAGTACATACTCAGGAGATGAGGATAAAATAGGGACCCTGAAAGAGGGAGGACAGGAGACCGAAGGTAGGGACGAGTGTGGGAGATCTAAGACTGACCTGGCTTTGAGGCCCTGCAGCACCGAGAGCAAGGTGAAGCTGCAACACTAGGAGGTTGCATTTTTTCTCCCTTTTATCAAAAAATATTTACTTAGTGCTTATTATATGCCAGGCACTGTCCTAGGCCCTGCGGGGACAGCTTCCGTAGGGCAATGTCTTGGCATAGGTCTCACACAGGCTAACATGGAGGCCTCCCCCACCACCCCAGGGATTGTATGGAGAGAGATGTGATGTCTTTACTCATGGTCTCAGGGACCAAGGGAAAGCCAGAAGAATTTATTGGAGGCAGGAGAGAGGCAGGATAGGCAATAGCATTAGAACCCCTTTTATTATCCCTTCCTTTTTTCCTAGGGACAAATCTGTTATTCCCCACCACCTTCCCAAGTCATCTTTCATTAACATTTGTTGAGCACCTACAATGTATCTGACATCATGAGAGGCATATTCACACACTTTATGTCATTCCATCCTTACCCTTTGTGATAGATATTTCCCCCATATTACAAGAGAAGAAATTGAAGTTCAGATAAATTGAATAATTTGCCTGAGATAAAGCAGAAAATGATGGAGCTGGGAGAAGACCTGGAGGTCTTCTGACTGCTGAACCCAATGCTTTTTAAACTGTTGAGTCTTTCATGAGCCCATTTAATGGAAAGCATATTGGGCAAGGAGGACCACAGTGCTCTTAGGAGGGATGATATGCATTTTGATCTAGTTAGGATGGCGGGACATAATGATATAAAAACAGGTAATATTTATTGAGTGCTTGCCATAGGCACTGTGCTAACTGCTTTTGAGTAGATTATTTTATTTAATCCTATGAGATCATTACTGCTTTTACTTCACTTTTGCTTATCAGAAAACTGAGGGTCATAGAGGTGGAGTTATTTGCCCCAAGATTACAGAACTAGTAAATGGAGGAGTTAGGATTTGAACCTAGGCAGCCTGACTCCAGAGCCCCTGATTTTTATAGCTATGTTATGCATAAATACATATCACGTAGAATTTGCTGAGGTTCAAATAATGGCTGTGGATAAGGGAGGTGGTGGTGGTGGGGTGTCAGAAAAAAGCTAAAGTCCCCAGAGGGTAAGAATAGAAAGGAAGAACACATTTCCAGAAAGAGAAAAAGCAAGCAAAGGCCTAGGTTACCATGGCATGACAGCATCACCAAGAAGCAGACACATGTGGCTGCGGCAGATGGTTTGTAGCCCTGGAAGGTGGTGATTCTGGGAGTACTGCATATCTTTTGTCTTTCCTTGGTTCCAGGTCAGGGGTACTGACCTTGTGTGATCTTTAAGCTTGGGAGGTCATAAACTAGTGTGTGGGTGTCCCATAAGCTGATACCTCTTGGCCTCTTCTTGCCTTGCAGTGTTTCACCTGTCTCGGAAAGTGATGTCTCTGGTCCCTGAGAGCTGCCTGCTGATTTTGCTGGGCCTGGTGCTAGGGGGCATTGTCTTGGCTGTGGCCAAGAAAGCTGAGTATCAGCTGGAGCCAGGCACCTTCTTCCTCTTCCTGCTGCCTCCTATCGTGCTGGACTCAGGCTATTTCATGCCCAGCCGGCTGTTCTTTGACAACTTGGGTGCCATCCTCACCTATGCCGTGGTGGGCACACTCTGGAATGCCTTCACAACAGGCACTGCCCTCTGGGGCCTGCAGCAGGCTGGACTTGTGGGTGAGTGACTCTAAGACATGGGCTGACAGAGGGAGGATTTGCTGCACCCATCACCCTGTTCCCCCATCTCCAGCTCTGGAGGTCCCATGTTGGCAAGGAGGGCAAAGCAGTGCTCCAGATGGGCCTTCACCCTCATTTATGTCTCTGCCAGTCAAGTCTGGGCTTCTGCTTCATGACAGCTGAGCAGGGGCCTGGCTCCCAGCTGTATGTGGGCTGACAGGCTGGGGAGCCTGCATCACCACTCTGCTGCCTCCTGTCCTGTTACCACACTGCCACTTTCCAGGCCTGTTCCCCTGGGAAACAGCTCAGCATTCATGTGTCCTGGCCAAATCAAGGTGGATTTCTGTTTTTGTATTTTCAATAAGTATATATTATACATCCACACAAGGCAAGGCACTACACTGGGTATTCTCTCCTTCCTTATCCCATTGACTCTTCATAGCAACCCTTCTGGTGTACAATTTGTCTTATTTAATGGATGAGACCCTTAAATTCATTTGAATCAGGCCCAAAGTTAGCAAGAGAGGTCTGTTGGACTGAGGCTCCTTGTCTTCAGACTGCCCTCTCCTGTTCTCTTCTTCCTCATTTCCTGCCCCAAGAAATCCATTCAACCCAAGATGTTGACATTACAGCCTTCTTCCAAGGCACAAGGAGAGGATGACAGTTTCTACCTGGGGACCCCAATCTGGTTTCCCTAGTGAGTTACTGAAGTGTTTGGGGGCAGGAAGGGAAGGGAGGCTATCAGACCATAGTAATAATGGTAATAATAATAATAGTAATAATAATAGGTAATATTTATTGGGTGCTTACTATGTATTAAGCAGTGGCTAAATAAAGACTTTTTTTTTTTTTGATGTAGACACCTATTATTCCCAATTTACACCTGAAGAAACTGAGGCTCTTTGTGTTTATATGATATGTTCAGGTTCCACCCATGGTGCTTTTCATACTACATTTAGGCATCATAGAGTTATGTCCCCTCTCCTCCTGCTGAGAAGTGTGAGTGTCACCTCTTAGGCCGGGAACCAAGATGTGGAAGAAAGCACTCTCAGCAGTTCATTTCCACCTTCTGATGGTTATTATTACTATGGTTGCAATTTTTATTACCAGTGCCATCTTAGCTTTCCAGGGGACAAGGAGCTTTCCTAGCCATCACTTGGGTTGATTTTGGCAGCAATCTTTTGAGGTAGCAGATGAGGACACGTGGCTCAGAGAAGTCACATGGCCCAGCCAACATCAGACAGCTTGGTGCAAGTGCCTGACCTGTAGCCAATGCTCTGTTCACTATCCTAAGTCCTCTCTGGGCTTCCTTGTTTTAAAGTGGGACTGGGCTTGCTCCAGGAAATGCTGGAGGAGACAGAGCACCCAGTACTGGCCTGTCTGCAATCTCTCCCTCCAAAGCCCCCAGAGTGCAGGCTGGCTTGCTGGACTTCCTGCTGTTTGGGAGCCTCATCTCAGCGGTGGACCCCGTGGCTGTGCTGGCTGTCTTTGAGGAGGTGCACGTCAACGAGACCCTCTTTATCATCGTCTTTGGCGAGTCCCTGCTCAATGATGCAGTCACCGTGGTGAGAGTGCTGGGCTGCCTGCTATCCCTTGACCCCAGGCTGCCAGTGGGGTTCTGACCCTTCCCCCAGGTCCCCTCAGGAGGAGGAATGGTCTCAGGTTTCACCCTTTCTCAGCAGTCCCTATTGCTGCCTTCCCCTCTCCCACCTGACTCTTCTCTCCTCACTCAGGTGCTGTACAAGGTCTGCAACTCCTTTGTGGAGATGGGCTCTGCCAACGTGCAGGTCACTGACTACCTGAAGGGAATCGGTCAGTATTTCCCCCTCCCAGCTGCCTTTGGAGGTCTGCCTCTCCTGGGTGGCTGACCCCCCACCCCAACCCTGGCATCAGGACAGAAGGCTGTTTGGGTTCTGCCTCATTCCCTTCCTTCCTCTATGGAGAACTGGGATCCTGAAAACCAGAGAAAGTGGGTCTTTTCCTGAGGTCCTGGCTCTGGGATCCTGACCCCTGGGGAGTGTGGTGGGCATCATCCTCCACTCCCTGCCAGGCAGCAGTCTTGTCAACATGGGTAGGGTCTGGGCCAGGGGTCAGGCTGACCACCCCACTCCTCCCCCAGCCTCCCTGTTTGTGGTCAGTCTGGGCGGGGCAGCCGTGGGCTTAGTCTTTGCCTTCCTCCTGGCCCTGACCACACGCTTCACCAAGCGGGTCCGCATCATCGAGCCGCTGCTGGTCTTCCTCCTCGCCTATGCAGCCTATCTCACTGCTGAAATGGCCTCGCTCTCCGCCATTCTTGCGTGAGTCCTGGGGGCTTTGCAGGCAGGCAGCAGGGAGGGGGCACTGGAGATGGTTGCCCTTCAGATGGACAGAAGCAGGACCCGAGGAGTCTAGGTTTCCCTGAGCCCTCGTGGTAGCAGGAACCTCATACTCCCCTGGGGAGACAGTAAAACTCAGATAATGTCCTAAGATCTGCCTCCAGAACTGTCCTGGGTACCCCAGGACCCAATCTTCCTCTTCCTGGAATGCTCTCTGGGGTGTGGGCCAAGCTAGAAGTAGAATCAAGGTCTGGTGCCTGGCCGTGGTGGCTGGGGTACTCCAAAAGGGGCCTCAGAGGGTAAGCTAGTCAGAGCACGCTTCTCCCCTCTTCCCCTCCAGGAGGCACTGAGTAGGGACCCTGGAGATTTGGGTTCTTATTCCAGGGCCACTGCTAACTAGCTATGTGTCCTGGGTCAGCCTCCATGCCTCTCTGGGCTTCAGGACTGAGAGTCTGACATTTTATGATGGGCATCGCCTCCCTTCATTCCCCACAGCATGCTCAAATCCCAAAGGCTGTGCCCTCTGCCACCCGTCCCCACTTGCCCTGTCTCTCCATTCCTTTCCCAGGGTGACCATGTGTGGCCTGGGCTGCAAGAAGTATGTGGAGGCCAACATCTCCCATAAGTCACGCACAGCTGTCAAATACACAATGAAGACTCTGGCCAGCTGTGCCGAGACTATCATCTTCATGCTGCTGGGCATCTCGGCTGTAGACTCTTCTAAGTGGGCCTGGGACTCTGCGCTGGTGCTGGGCACCCTCTTCTTCATCCTGTTCTTCCGAGCCCTCGGTATTGCTGATTCCCTTTGCTTTCCATGCTCCTTCCTGCCCACCCCTCACCCCTCAACTCATCCCCCATTCTGAGTCCCAACCCTGTCAACATCTAAGTCCTGCCTTGTTCACCTCTCCCAGCTCCTGTCAGACCTTAGCCCGGACACTTGGTGCCCTTCATTCCCAGTGCCCTCCACTCCCAATGCCCCGCTCCCACTGGCCTCCTTCCTGCTGCAGGCGTAGTCCTGCAGACATGGGTACTGAATCAGTTCCGATTGGTCCCTCTGGACAAGATTGACCAGGTGGTGATGTCCTATGGGGGTCTGCGAGGGGCTGTGGCCTTTGCTCTCGTCATTCTACTGGACAGGACCAAGGTCCCTGCCAAGGACTACTTTGTGGCCACAACTATTGTGGTAGTCTTCTTCACAGTCATTGTGCAGGTGGGAGTGCCCAGGAGGCTGGGTGGGGAGAGGGTCTGGCAGGCCCTACGGGTGTCTTGGAGCCTCAGGGACTGGAGATCTTCTTCCCATTGGGGTATGCATGGGCCTGCCTTTCACAACCTTGAACACATTGGGGTGCTGGTGCAGAAGCTAAGGTCTAGCTATGGGAAGAGAAAGGCAGTAGGAAACTCAATAGGGCAGAGCTCACCAACTGCCTGTCTTTAGGGCTTGACCATCAAGCCCCTGGTCAAGTGGCTGAAGGTGAAGAGGAGTGAGCATCACAAACCCACCCTGAACCAGGAGCTGCATGAGCACGTGGGTACCAGAACCCCATCCCTTTGCCTGTCCCTCCTCCAATCTCCTATTCTTGGCAGAGTCCTGATCCAGTCCCCCTACCCACCCCCCTTCTAGACTTTTGACCACATTCTGGCTGCAGTGGAGGACGTTGTGGGGCACCATGGCTACCACTACTGGAGGGACAGGTGAGGGAGCTGCCCCCGAGGCTCCTTCAGCAGCAGCAGCCCCACCAACCAGGGCAGCACTGAGAAGGGGTGTAGCCAAGCTCAGGCTGGGTGGCCTCCTGCCACCTGGTACCCCAGTGCTCTCAGGATAAGACAAGGGTCCTTGTGCAGCCTGCCCTGTGGGGTCTGGCTCTGCCAGACTTTCCAGCTTCATCATGCTCTGCCCTTCCCTGCTAATCATATGGACCTTGTTTTAGAACCTGAAGACTCACCATGCCCCTTCCCCCTGCCACTGGGACTTTGCACATGTTATTCTCTCTGGTAGAACATTCCATCACCTCCCTTTACCTGCTTAGCCTTAACATCTACTCATCCTTCAGATCTCACCAAGGCATTGATTCCTTAGGGAAGCCCTCCCCAGCCTCCCTGACTAGGAAAAATCCCCACCACACTCTATAATTCTTTGTAGTTCTTGTCATGGTTGCAATCATAAAGTTATTTGTAATAACTTCAGTTAATTTTGGGCTTCTCCACAATAGTGTAAATCCCACAAGGGCAGGGACTAGCCTGGAGACTCCCCCTGGCTGAAGCCTCTACTAGGAGAGCCAGCCAGTGCTGGTATGGTACCCCTGCCCCATCTGAGGAAGGGCCAGCCAGCCAGGCTTGGGGATGGCACTCAGGGCTGGGCCTGGCATCCTCTGTAGGTGGGAGCAGTTTGACAAGAAGTACCTGAGTCAGCTGCTGATGCGGCGATCAGCCTACCGCATCCGGGACCAGATCTGGGATGTGTACTACAGACTCAACATCAGAGATGCCATCAGCTTCGTGGACCAGGTGGGCCAGCAGCTGGTGGTGGGTGGGCAGATGGCCTGCAGAGCAGGGCCGGAGGGGGCCACAAGCAGGGTCTTGTGAAGTGGTGGCTGCAGGAACCAGCCTGCCCTGGTCCTGGCGTCGAGGGTCTGGCAGCATTACAGAAAGGTGGGAACCAGCTGGACTCTGGAGTCAGCAGATCTGGTTCACTTCTTATCAGTTAGAAGTTTGTGACCTTGGGTAAGTCACATCCTTTCTGGGCCTGATTTTCTTCAACTGTAAAAAAAAACCAGGAATCAGAGTACGAGGCCACAAAGTGTTATGGATTCAATATGTAGTGCCTAGAACAGTACCTGACAAATCAAAAGTGCAAAATAAGTATTCATTTTGTTGTTATTTTCATTACCTTTCTGCTCTCTGGGTCCTCCTCCATCTGATTGCCGTCTGGCTTGGTCCCTGCAGGGAGGCCACGTCTTGTCTTCTGCAGGGCTCACTCTGCCCTCTATGCCCAGCCGCAATTCTGTGGCCGAGACCTCTGTCACCAACCTGCTGTGAGTCCTTGAGCCACCTTCCCCTCCCTCAAGCTCCTCTCCATTGGATCCTCTCTTTGAATCCCTACTGGGGAAGATTCGTCAGTGCCTTTGCTTCTGCCCTTCCCTGGCCTGTGCCTCTTACCTCCTCTCCAGCTCATGTGTTCCTCACCACCCCCAGGAGGGAAAGTGGCAGTGGAGCATGTCTGGACCTGCAGGTGATTGACACAGTGCGCAGTGGCCGCGATCGGGAGGATGCTGTGATGCACCATCTGCTCTGTGGAGGCCTCTACAAGCCACGCCGCAGGGTGAGAGCGGGCTGGGCATAGAGTTGTGAGGGCAAGTGCAGTGTGGGTCTGGGGAGGCTGTGATTGGAGGCTCAAGAGGTGGTTGGCGCCAGACTGTGGAGAGCTGTAGCTCCCTTGTTGAAACATGTGGACTTCATCTTGTGGGTAATGAGAAGAAAGCTTTGTGGGTAATAAGAAGAAAGCTTTAGCTTTCTTTTTAAAGTGAGAAGGGTCTGGTGGCCTTATGCAAGCACTATTAAAGGTTGACTTCTCTGGCATCAGACAGCAGATCAAATTGAAGGGAGTGAGCTCAGAGGCTGGGAAAGCCAGTTGGGAAGCTGGGGTGAAACAGTGAGGATTAGAGCTGGGTAGTGAGTACTGGGAAGGGAGGGAAGCACATAGGACTAATGACTCACCCTGAAGGGGAGAGGAGGAGATAGAGTATAAGGGGCCTTAGGAAAATGATGGAGTCACAAGCAGAAGCTGGAGTGCTGAGGAAGCCTGTGGGATCAACTTAGCATGGGGAAGGCAGATGTCTGTTCTAGGTAATATGACTTAGTCCAAAGCAGATCATAAAGCTTTGGTGCTGGAAGTGCCCAGTCCATACTGGAGGGAATCTTTCGTGATCCCCACAAGCGGTAAGCCGTTACCTGGAACCTTTCTAACAGATAGCTAGCCGTTAACAGCCAAGGCTCTCTCTATGGCTGAGACAGAATTGTCTTCCTTTAACTTGAATCCACTGGTCCAGATTTGACTTTCTGCAGCTCTGCAGCATAAGTGCTCAATAGCTGCCTCCTACCCCAGGCCTTCTTGTTCTCAGGCCAAAACCCCCTGCCCCTGCACTATCCTGGTGTGTTTTCTTTTGTTTTAAGATACAGGGCCCAGAATGGAAGGTGCTGCTCTAGCTGTGGTTGGCCAGTCAGGGAATAGGGGCTCTCCTACCTTTCTAGTTCTGGAACTTGCCATTGTTTTTCCACTGCCCAGGATCCCTCCAGCCTTGGCTCACTACCGAGGGGCCCTTTATTGTTCTTACATTCAGGCAACCCCCCAAGTCTTCCTCTTGTTAACTGTTGTCAAACTCTGTCTCCGCCAACCTGTGGATTAAAAAGAAAAAACTTTTTTCTTACAGAAAATTTCAATCATGCACAAAACTAGAGAGAATAAAATAATGAACTTTTATTTATCCATTACCCAGCTCCAATAATTATCAAGGTACAAGTAATCTTGCTACATTCTATGCCTCCACCACACCTCACCCAAACTTTTATTTTAAAGCAAATCCCAGACCTTCATATCATATCATCTCTAAATATTTCAGTATATATCTCTAGGTGGTAAGAATTCTTTTTAAAAAGTACTACCATAATACTGTTATCAGTTACAAAAAACTCAGTAAATATATTTTTACAGATGGTTTGTTCAAATCAGGATCCAAATAAAGTCCACACTTTGCATTTAGTAATATGTCTCTTCATTAAAAACAAAAAAACTATAATAGTTCCTTCTCCCCCTTACCCCCAGCTCTTGCTAGCCCTTGCTATTTATTGATTGAAGGAACTGGATACTTTGTCTTGGAGAATTTCCCATTTTTTAGATTTTGCTGATTGTATTCCAGTGATGGTGTTTAACATGTTCCTCCTAGTAGTTAAATCTAGAAGCCTGATCAGATTCAGGAACACTCAATAGGTATGCTATATATTTTTTATTATTTCACATACATCAGGAAGTACATAATGATTGGTTGTCTGTGTGTGCATTTGTGTGTGTGTTTTAAGATTGGTCAGTGGGTTCAGTCCAAACAGTTCTTGTGTAGTCAATTAAAAAAAAAGGAGTAAGACTTTGCTTATCCCTGTTGAATGTTATCTGATATGATTTAGTGCATCATTCCATCATTTGGATCCCATTTCTGCCATCAGGTGTCTCCCTTCTCAGATTCATGTCACCTGAAAATTTGCTAAGCCTGTTAACTTGTATTATCCAAAGCAAAATAAAAATGTAGGACAGGATAGAGTTGAGGACAGAACCCTGTGGCATGCAAGACCTTCCTCCAGAGCAACATGGATCAAGCATTTTTGGGGTGTGGTTACTCAACCAGTTCTACTTAGTTGTACTATAACATAATTCTTCATGTTCTTCACAGAAATGTCATCAGAGAAAAACAGAAGTATCTGGTATACTGTTAGAAACTTAAGATTATAGATAAAATAAGGGCTGGAGATAAAGATGTGGAATCGATCTATATCAGAGGTTTCCTTGCCTGACTACCTCAGAATCCCTGGGGAGCTTCTTAGAATACATACTCCTGGTTTTACCTCCTAGAGATTCTGATTCTGTAGAATGGAGTGGGACTAAGAATCTCTGTTCTTAATAGATCCCCCAGGGGATTCAAATGCAGCTGGTCTGATGGCTGGTGTTTGGGAGCTAAAGATGTATATCACTTGGATATCTGAAGTCAAGATGAATGGATAAGTCCTCTGGGGAGAGCATTTATAGCAGGAAGGAAAGGGCCAAGGATAACACTGAGAAATGCACATGGAAGAAGAGGAAGGGGAGTCAGTGAAGGAGGAGAGAGAAGGCACCCGTGGAGCAGTGGTAGCAGATGGTATCTCTGACGCCTGGAGTAGGAGGGCTGGATACTGCACAGAGGTCAGGCTGGGGCCTAAGCAGAGGCCACGGGATCGGTGACCACAGAGAAGGCAGCGCTGACCCTGATGTTGTATTACTAGTATTTAGGGAAGTAATGGGAATGAGGCAACGTGTTAGAATAAAATTATAAAAGTTTGGCAGCAAAGGGGAGACAATGGGCTCAATGAAAAGAGTTTCTTTAGGGAGGAAAGGGCAGGAGCATGTTTGAAAGCAGACGGGAAGGAGTCAGGGTGAGGGAAGGACTGATGGTCAGGAAGCAATAGGAAGCAGGGAACTGAAGAAGACTAGAAGGAGTGAGCTGTGAGAATCAGGAGGCTGGGGTTGGGGAGTGTTAGGCCTATGAAGGAGGCTGGAACCCTTCATCCCCAGGACAGAGGTGTACTGCTGGGTGAGTACGTAGGGGAAGGAAGATGGGAGACTTGATGGAGCTATTAGAACTGGTTCAGGGAACTAGGAAATAGGAGGTACAGGAAAGTGACCAGCTGGAGGATGTGAGGCAAGACAAAATGGAACAGACACTGAGCAGTGCTTTAGGGAATGACCACTAGATATGACAAGCTTGCTAAGTGGCCTAGCGCAGAGATGGAGGCAGTCTAGGTGAGTGTGTAGTAGGATCCATCTTTATGAGTAAGAGTTCAAAAGAGGAGATGATGGGGTAGTTCAGAATTGGGCCCAGGAAGTTGTTGGGACTGAGAGGGCCCAGAGTGTCAGAAAAGAGTTCCGAAGGTGCAAAGTGCTTTGTGTCTGAGGTGTCATGTCATGGTCGTGGGTGCAGAAATGCCTTGCAGGAGAGTTCCAGCTGGAAAGGGAATCCTATGCAGCTAGAAGGGAGCAGGTGGTATGGGTGTGTGGACCAGGTTCAGATTAATAGAGGTACCAAGAAGGAAATAGATCCCCTAACCTCCTGGTGCTTGAAATCAGAAAGACTGGGAAAGGGCAGCAGGGGCTAGGAAAAGCAAGATTTTGGGGAGTAAGTTCTTGGATAAGGGATAGTTTTCCATCAGTGAACTGAGAATGCAGAGTCCCTGGTTGGGTCCTTATTGCTTTGTTGTTGTTTTTTAAAATTCATGGCTAGTGATGGAAAACACACCCGGCAGGGTCTGTGGTGAGCATGACGGGCCTGTGGGCTGGGTCCCTGTGGGAGGCCAAGGCACCCCGCCTCATGGCAGGGCTGGGCTGTCATTGCCAGTACAAAGCCAGCTGCAGCCACCACTTCATCTCGGAGGATGCACAGGAGCGGCAGGACAAGGAGGTCTTCCAGCAGAACATGAAGCGGCGGCTGGAATCCTTTAAGTCCACCAAGCATCACATCTGCTTCACCAAGAGCAAGCTGCGACCCCGCAAGGCTGGCCACAGGAAGGCATGTCCTTTCTCTGGGAACTGTGGGGCTGGAGGCTGACAGACACAGTTTCGAGCTACCAAGTGTTGGAATCCAGCCTAGGGGGCCTCCTTCCTCAGGGACTCACTGGCTGCAGCAGTTTGGGTATCCTCTTAGATCTTCCTGGAAACCCAGAAGGGTAAGGTGAGATCTTCAGAGGGAGATTAGCCTTTAGGGGCCATGTGCTTACCTGCTGCTGGGAAGCAGCTGGACCTTCTGCCAGGGATGAAATGGGCAGGAACTCCCCTAATTTAGCTTAGGCCGATGCATCCAGCGCCCTGGCTGGGGGATGGGTCAGTCAGACTCCACCAACTTGCCAGGTTGGCCAAGGGATGGTAGAACCATTGGGACTGACCAGTCCAGACAGAAATTCCCTCCCCAGCTGGGTCAGGAAGACTTGCCCTCTTGTTTACCCTATCAGAGGGTGGGGTTGGGGTTGGAGGTACAGGGCCAGAGGCTCAGGTTTTCTTTCTTGGTCCTCAGAAGGATGGTGTGGCCAACACTGAGTCTACAAATGGGAAACCTCCTCGAGACCTGGGCTTTCAGGATACAGGCAAGCAGGAAGTGGGGGTGGAGTTGAGGATGGGAGGGAGGAGGGAAAGGGCAGGGGCCCATCAGCCCGAATCCCGGAGGACCTTCGATGTGAGACCTTCAGCACCATGACCTGTGGCTCTTCCCCTCAGGGACTAGATGGGCAAACTTGATTTCACAGTTGGATATATGTGACAGGAGGTGATACATTGTTAACTATGGGTTATAGGCCCTGGAGAAGGGGGAGCTTGGTCTGGGCTTTGAAGGATGGGTGGACATTGGGGCCCAGTGTCCTCATCTGCAAAAGGAGTTCAGACGAGCTGAATTTTGATGGGCCTTCTGGCTGCCTAAATGCTCAAGTTTTCAGTTGATGATGGGATCTGGGGCTGAGGGGAGATGATGGGGGGTGGGGGAGCTGCAAGGTGTGACTTCCCTCATGGCTTCCTCTGAGGACCTTGCTTTCTTTGTTGCCTCTTTGGGCTCTGCAGTCCCACTCCCCTTTCTCTCAAAGCCCCTGTCCCCAACCCCAGTGCTCCTGGGGCTGCTCAGCAGCAGAAACAGCCAGGGGAGAAAGCCAACCATGAACTCTACCTGGGTGGACAGGGAGCCAGCTTGGGGTTGCTCAGTACCAAGAGGCAGCGGCTGGGCTGGCCACCCCGACTCAGCTCTTGTCCCTGTCCAGCTGCTGTGGTACTAACCGTGGAGTCTGAGGAGGAGGAGAGTGACAGTTCAGAGACAGACAAGGAGGACGATGAGGGGATCATCTTTGTGGCTCGGGCCACCAGTGAGGTTCTCCAGAAGGGCAAGTTCTCAGGTAATGGCTTCCTCCCTGCCTCCCTCCCCTCTGGAACAATCTGGAGCTGTGCCATTGGCTTCCTCCCTTCTCCCTCATGATCTCGAATTCAGACGATCCCTTTACTCATTCACTAATATATTCACCAATCAGCATATTCTGAGTATCTCCCGTATATCAGACACCTATCATACATGATCTGGTTCAACCCTCACAACAACCAAGTTGGGGAAACTGAGCTCACAGAGCTTGTGAGGTACTTGTGAGTTGCCCATCATCAGACAGCAGAACCAGAACTTGAATCTGATCCATCTGACTGCAAAGCCTGCTGCCCTGTTGCCCCCCTGCCGTCTGGTTAGGAACATGAAGTGGTAAGTGAACCTAACAGAAGGCTCTATTGTGATCCAAGCTCAGCACAACTGCCGTCAGGCAGAGCTCCCAGTGCGGGTGGCAGCTGACCTGGGGAAGGAGCCTGAATTCATCAACATGGGTTCAGTGTGGATAAAAACATCCTATACGTGTTTCCATATGTGGACACCTAATTCTCTCATAATGCTAAATATCACTGCTGGTTGGCTCAAGCACCCTCAGGTATCTTTAAAAATATATTATAGAAAATTTCAAAATATACAACAGTAGGCACAACAAGTAAACTCCCATTATCCATTAGCCAGTTTCAATTATTACCTGTTCATCTACACCTCCATCCATGCCCCTCTCCCCACTGGCTTCCTCTGAAGTAAATCTTAGATATCATATAATTTTGTCAATAAGTACTTTAGCATGTATCTCTAAAAGATAAAGACTCTTTTTAAAAAAATATGACCATAATACCGTTATCATATCTAAAACTTCCAGCCAGTGTTCAATATTTTTTTACAGAAGGTTTGTTCAAATAAAGATCCAGATAAGGCCCACACATGGCATTTAGTTGATTTGTCTCTTTTAACCTTTTGCAGTGGTTCTGGGGGTGGTGATTTTGCCCCCAGGGGACATTTGGCAGTGTTGGAGGACATACTTGGTTGTCACAACTTTGGGGAAGGAGATGCTACTTGCATCTATTAGGTAGAGGCCAAGGATGTTACTAAGTATCCTACAATGCATACAGCAGTCCGCCACAGCACAGAATTATATGAACCAATGTCAAGTGTGTTGAGGTTGAAAAACTCTGATCTATAGGTTTCCACTTTTTTTCCCCCTTGCAAAGTATGAATTGAAGAAACCAGGTCATTTGTCCCATAGTCTTTCCCTGTTTGGATTTTGTTGATTGACTGCACCCCCAAAGTGTCATTTAATACATTTCTCTGTACCCTATATATTTTTTTAAAACGGTAATTAAATCTAGATCAGATTTCAATTTAAATTTTTTGGGGAGAATACTTCATGGGTAGTGAAGTATTGCATCACATCAGGAAACACATACCATCTGGTTATCTCTCTGTGAGGTTAACATTATCAGTGGGTTTTGATATTGCTAGCCGGATCTATCCAATATCAAGTTTCCTGTCAGCTTTTTACCAGATAATCATTGCCAGATCCAGCATTTCATTTGGGATTCTACAATGGTAATATCTATCTTTTCATCTGGATTTATTAGTTGGAATTCTATAAAGAACTTCCCCTCATCAATTATTTGGTTACTTTGAAGTACAATTCATACTGGAAAGAATGGATAAATGCTTGATTCTTTCCTCTTATTTATCAGTTTTCAGACCAGTAAGTCAATGAGTTAGTTCACTAGTATCCTCAAAAGGTGAATGCTGAAGTTTTTGTTTGCTTTATTTTTTATTTTAAATTTTTAATATCCTGGGTCTTTCAAGGGATATAGTTTTACTTTTATTCATAATATCAGTACATTTCATAATGTGATCAGTCAAGAAGTTAACTGCATTGCTCAGGACTTAATGAACAGATACCTACTAAGCACCTATTATAAGCAAGGCTTTGTGCTTGGCTTTGGAGAACTGGGGGTGGTAGTGGCCTCAGGGCTTCGCTTTCCCTGGCTTCCTCTTTCAGAACCCCAGACTTCCGGTAATGACCATAATGATGTGGCCTCACTCACTGAGGAACTTCTAATCCTGGCTGCCAGCACTTCTGTGATTCTCTGCTTATGTCCCCTGTGTTCTGTCATCCCCTTTGTGGCTCAGCTTTAGCCTGCTATTAGGTTTGCAGGAACTCACGCTCCTGGGCTCTGTCCAAAGAGCTGCCGTGGGAGCTCAGGCAGGTCGCCCGCCAGCCAAAGCCTTTGGCATGGAGCCTTGAGATCTTCTTCACCCTTACTGGCCAGCTGGGATGGGGCTTGGCAGGATGTGGGGTCTCTGAGCCTGGGGCTTCAAGTAGGCTGAGGGCTGACTACAGTTGGGGCTTCTTTCCTGCCTGGCTCCTGCTTTTTCTCACTTCAGTTATTTTCATTTGTTCAATAAGTATTTGTTGAGCAAGTATTCTGTGCCCAGCCCTGTGCTAGGTGCTAGAGATACAATGGAGAGCAAAACCAGCTGTGGTCCTTCCCTTTAGCAAGATATTCAACAAATAATAGCACAAATGGATGTAATACGGCAACTGTGGAATAAATCTATTCATGAAAATGTGCTTATACTCGAGGACTCCTCTGTGTTGCTAATGAGCTCGCATGTACTCTTTGTCCCTAGGCAGCCTTGAAGTGTGCCCGAGCCCTCGCATCATCCCCCCCTCCCCAACCTGTGCAGAGAAGGAGCTACCCTGGAAGAGTGGGCAGAGGGACCTGGCAGTGTACGTGTCCTCGGAGACCACCAAGATTGTGCCCGTGGACATGCAGACAGGCTGGAACCAGAGTATCTCATCCCTGGAGAGCCTGGCATCCCCACCCTGTACCCAGGCCCCAACTATAACCTGCCTGCCTCCCCACCCACTGGTTGCTGAAGAGCCCCAGACCTTTCTCCACCAGTTCTCTGATCCTCACTCAAGCTTTGCCTTTCCTCCGAGCCTGGCCAAGGCTGGCCACTCTCGCAGTGAGAGCAGCACTGACATCTCCCAGCAGCAGGAGCTGCAGCCCCTCATGGGCCACAAGGACCCCACCCATCTTAGCCCAGGTGCTGCCAATCCCCGCTGGCACATCCAGTTCAACAGAAGTGGCCAGCTGTAGCCCAGGAACTCAGAAGGGTAGGAGGCAGGAGCGCCTGTGGGCGGTGTTCCCTGGGCCATGGGCAGAGGAGCCCACTCAGCCTGACACGGGGCAGTGGGGCCCAGACTGAAGTAGCAACTGAGCACCAGATCCCCTGGGGGCAGGTCAGAGGGATCTTCTGGGCTGGTCCTCAGAGGCACCTTTCTCATCATCCTCCCTACTCCTACTCTCTGCTGCCTTCCCTGTCAGTGAGGGCCCTACTCTGGCACAGGACCCAGTACAGAGCTTCTAGGGGCCTGGCTTGAGTCTTGGGTAGCTGATGCTCCTTCTCCAGTGGTCTTCTTGGGGTCATTCTAGGCCGCCGTTCCTGCCCCCAAAACAAGGGCATCATTCTTCAACTGATATTGGCCTTGCCCTCTACCAGCTCCCCAGTGCCAGATCAGGGGCAGTTCCCTGGCAATGAGGTTCAGAGAGGGGCTGGTCCTCAGAGGGATGGGGGTGAGAGGTGGAGCAGGCCTCAACCTTGGGCTCTGCTGCCTTCTTGAGCCAAGCTACATATAGTCTGTTTTTTTAGGGCAGTGAGGGACTCTCTGCCTCCACTTGTTGCTTTAGCCCCTTCCCTTTGCTGCTGCTGCTATGGTGACAGTTCCTTTCTCCAGAAACAAGGCCAAGGGGCTGGGCCTGCTGCAGACCAGGCTGCTTCCACTCCGGGGATCTGTTGCCCTGGGTCCAAGTCTGGACCCTTCTGGCCTTTGGGTCTGAGTTTTCTGAGGAGAGGAGACAGTGACCTCTTGGCTTCCATGTCACCACCTCCACATTCCCCAAACAGGAAAAAAATGCAGGTGTCCTAGGGCCACTGCTCCACTGCTCAGGGGGTTAACTGGGTGGCAGGTGACTGTCCTGGGGTTAGCACCTGCCCTGTCTTTTGTACCTTGAACCTAAGATACATTAAATATCTCCCAGATGGATGGGTGTCCTGTGTCCTTGTGGTGGAGGTGGGGGTGGGTGTGTGGGGCAACAGGAGCATCTGGTAAGGGACGTGGAACCTGCAACTGCCTGCCCCAGGGCTTCTGGGAGAGAAATGGAGGGATTCTGGGCAGGACTGTCAGTCCCTCTGGCCCTTCCTCATGACTCTTCTATACCTTCCTAATCTTGTCCCCTTAGCAGGGGGCTGCAGTGGCAGTCAGAGAATCTCTGGGTGGACACAGGGTCCCTGAATTGGAAGTCCATATGATGGGGAAGGCTAGCAGAGAAAGAGACCCCAGAGGTCAGTGTCAAGCTGCCTGAAGATGCAGCCCCCACTTACCGCAGTCAGGCAGGCATTCCTCTGCCTGGGGTGGGAGAACAATCTTAAGAGAGCCGGCTACCCTAAGTGCTTATGATAAAAATCAGATAGTGGAGGGTCTGGAAACATGGGTAGGCATCC
The DNA here is from genome assembly GCA_004027775.1 of Bradypus variegatus. NCBI lineage: Eukaryota > Metazoa > Chordata > Mammalia > Pilosa > Bradypodidae > Bradypus > Bradypus variegatus. The sequence goes on from PVKY010000844.1 coordinate 35,516, forward strand.
TACGCTACGGCAGTCCCATAATTCGATTACCACTATGTCTGAAGGACTTTTTAAAAAACCTTGAGAAATATCTTACCAGTGGAAAACTCAGTGGTTTTTAGTATATTCAGTTTTTAGTTTATTTAGCATATATTGTGTGCAACCTTCACCACAATCTAAGTTTAGAATATTTTCATCACCCCAAAAGGAAACCCCATAACCATCAGCAGTCACTTCTTATCCCCAGCCTTAGCTAACCACTAAGCTACTTTCTCTGTCTGAAGGACTCTTGACATGTAGCAAGGTTATAACTTTATTCAACAGACATGCATGGGGAAAACAGGAAGAGAAGGAAGAAGGAGTTAGACTTGGCCCTCAAGAAGTTTACAGTTGGTGGTGATGGGGACTCACCAGCTATGTCATCTTGGGCATGTTACATAATCTCTCTGAGCCTGTGTCCTTATCTTTAAAGTGGGTAACAACCATAATTCATCAGGTTGCTGTCAGGACTAAATGATAAAATGGGGAGGTCAGCACAGGGCCTGCCTATGTCAAGGAATCATGTCATTTCTAGTCTCATTCTGTGCAGACATAGGTGCTTATAAAGTACTGTGGGGCTCTGATGGGCGCTGAGAGGATGTGAAAAGGCTTATATGAAGAGATGGTGTGTGTGTGTATGTGTGTGTGTGTGTGTGGAGAGATGACAGACATCAGACACAGGCAGAAGTTGGGTGGTTGCATTCTAGGTAGACAGAGCAACATAAAGAATGCCCAGAGCACACTTGGCAAAAAGCAAGGATCAGAGGGTAATGTGGATGGGAGAGAGAGCCAGCTAGGAACAGCTTGGGTGGGGAGATCCCACAGAGTTCTGGGGGTGGCAGGGAGCTGGCCTGGGAGTACTATGCTCTGGGGAGTGCCATGGGCAGTGATGTGCTTTAGGGAACTCAAATGTAGCAGGCACCAGGTGGAAGATATAAGAAATCCCAGATGGAGGATGGATTGGTGGAAAGGGTAGAGACTGAAGACCTGTTGGGAGGCTGCTTCAGCTGCCCAGGGGATGCTAAGAGGATGGAGTTGGAAGGTGGTCATGCTGGAGAGGGCAGGCAGCCATTCACAGATTAGTGTCAGAATCACTGGGGAGCTTGTCAAACATGTAGAGATTCCAGGGCCTACCCCCAAAGATGCAGATTCAGTAGGTCTATGGGGCGGGGTGTCCAGAAATCCATAATCTTAACTCCCAGGAGTTTAGAATTAGGGTGTGGAAATCAAATCCACACAATCAAGCAACTGAGGGTGGGGGTGGGGGGAGTTGCAAAGAGAAGGTGCCTGGGGCTGGGTAACTTAAGAATGGTGGGACTGCTGGGCAGAAGGGGCTGGTCAGAGCCCGTCAGATTTGGAGAAGGAAGCAGATGAGCACAGTTAGTGGGGAGGCAGGCATCTGGGGAGCAGGAGCAGGAGCAAGTCAAGAGCACATCCACAGCTCGAGCCTGACTGGGCAGGCTGGGAGAACAGGCCTTCAGTGCTGCCTGAGCTGAGAGGAGGGAGCTGGGCTGTGTCTCCTAACTGGCATGGTTGGGAAAGCCCCTGGGAAGACAGTGGTGTTGCATTCGGGCTTTTGACCAGGGGAGATGGTGTGGGCATTCCATTTGGAGGAGGCAGTATGAAACAAGACTTTTAATCAGATAACAGTTTTTTCTGGCCAGCATGGGTGCTGATCAGGAAGGCTGGGATGCCTCTGGATGGCTGTAAATGCCATAGCAAGGAGTTTGGACATTATTTAAAAGTGAGAAAGAACTGAAAGTTTTGGGATATTTGTCATCCTCACTGTTTGGGGAAGAACTGAAGAGGTTTGGGGGGGTGAAGGGAAACTGGGTCTCTCATCACTAGGCCCACTGAGGCACAGAGCCCCCATTTTATTTTTGATTGATTCATGTTGGCAAGGAAAGGGAGGCTAAGGGAGGGTTGAGGAAAGGGCAGGGGAGAGGCTGACCCCCCCTATTATGATCTCAGTGGAAAAGGCTGCTGTGTGTAGATTCTGCTGCCTGGAGAGCCACAGAGATGGGCCCCATGAGTCACGGCTCAGCTCTGCAAGCTCAGCTCACAGAGCCTGCTGTGGTCAGCCGCCCCGGGCCAGCTCCAGGCCCAGTCCCCCAATGTTCCACACTCAGCCTCCATCTGCCTGTCCCCATTTCTATCCAAGGGCTTTGTATCTTGGAGTTCTCTGCCTCTTCTCTGTCTCCCTTTCAGACTGAGCTTCTGAATCTGCCTCCGTTTGTGATTCTGCCTTATGGCTCAACTCATAGATGGGGAGCCTCAGAAGGGCAGGGGTAGTTTGGCCAGTCTCAGGCACCCCTGAGCATTTATTCTGTGTCAGGCTTCATGCTGGATGCTTGAAGTATGGAAATGGACAACACACAGTCTATTTTCATGATGCTTACAACCCACTTTCTATGTGGGGTGAATTAACCAGGGCCTAGCCTAGTGTCTTTGTGCCTGCCTCTGAATCTGCCTGCCTGCCTGTGCCCAGGGGTGCTGGGGTCAGTTATAGCCTGTGGCTTGAGGCCTCTTCTTTGTCTCTGGCATTGGGAGGGATACATGTGCCTGTTACAGGTCCCTCCAACTCTTAGGTCTCTGGGGGCCTGGCCGTGGCTGGGTGGGCAAACACTGGGCAGCAGCAGGGGAAGGAGGGAGGGAGCAGGAGGCAGTGACTCAGAAGGGACAGCTCTGGGATGGCACTGGGGAGGGAACCAAGGCTGGGCCCACTGCTTATTGAAGCTAGAAGAGGATGAGGTAAGACAGGGGGTTGAGGTTGGGGCAGGACAGCTCTGAGGCTCCTCCTGGGGATCCTCTTTTGCAGTCAGACCAGCTCAGGAACGAGGCTCCTTGGTAGCTGGTCTAGGAGCCTGGACCCTGGGTGCTGATGCAGCAGCTGGAATGGGTTGGGGGATTGCCGACGGCCCCCCACGCCTGCTCCTGATTCCAGATCCCCCCTCCAACAGCCTCCCTGGGCTCATGAAGGAGGCTCCTGCTTTAGAGCCAGGGAGGCCATTATTCCCACCTCCCTTATCACCAGGGCCTGGGCATTCTGTGGGGGCACAGTGCCTCCTCCTGGCCACACAGCCAACCTGCCCACAATCTTCCCACAAATTTTGGGGAGTGTCAGGCCAAACCTCAGAGCTGGGAGGGATCTCATAGGTCATCTACCCAAGTGACTTTCACCAGTACAGCACCCCCTGACTAAAGGCAAAAACAGCCTCAGTGCTGCCAGCGAGCTCACATTGACATATGGGGTTTCCTTAGTCCTCATGGCAAATCCAGGAGAAAGGAATAACTTTCTTTTTTATAGGCAAGAAAGGTGATGCTCAAGGAGAAGAGTGGCTGGAGCTTAAGTAGCAGGTAAGTGGAGGAGCCAGGCTTGGGCTTCTCCAGCCTTAGCACCAGCCTCCTTAGCCAGACTTTGGTGTGTGTGTGTGTGTGTGTGTGTGTGTGTGTGTGTGTGTGTGTGTGTGTGTGAAAGAAGTGTGTTTGGTGTGTGTGTGTGTGTGTG